>SJYX01022236.1:0-57183 GCA_006410675.1 Oreotragus oreotragus
TGCATATAAGTTAAATAAGCAGGGAGACAATATACAGCCTTGATGTACTCCTTTTCCTATTTGGAACCAGTCTGTTGTTCCGTGTCCAGCTCTAACTGTTGCTTCCTGACCTGCATACAGGTTTCTCAAGTGGTCTGGTATTCCCATCTCTTTCAGAATTTTCCACAGTTTATTGTGATCCACACAAAGGCTTTGGCATATTCAATAAAGCAGAAATGGATTAGGTATATTAATAAATAATTGCTTAATATATTTAGGTACTCTGATATGGATATTTATATGTTTATGATTATACTATCTTCTTGATGTATTGACCTCTTTATCATTATATAATTACGTTCTCTGTCTCTTGTTACCATTTTTGGCTTAAAGTCTGTTTTGCCTTAAACGGTTTTTTGGTTTCCCCTTAGATGGAATTTCTTCCCTCTCAACTTTGAACTTATGTCTGTCTATATGGATGAAATCAATGCCTTGTAGGCAGCATAGTTGGGTTTTTTTTTTTTTATTCATCCAGCCAGATTGGGCCTTTTGATTGGTGAACTTAATCCATGGGAGAAGGAGGCTTGGCATGCTGCAGTCCATGGGGTCTCAAAGTGTCGGACATGACTTAACCACTTGACAACAAACAGCAACAAGCACTTTCTATTGCCTTGTGGTTATCACGAGGCTTATATGATAAAAGGCTTAAAACATCACATAGATAAAAGTTCATCTTATGCTGGTAGCAACTTATCTTCATTCTTCAATAAAGATTCCAGCCCCTTACTTCTCCTTGTTTATATTTTCAGTGTCATGTGTTTTTTTTTATGCTGTGAATTCATTAAAAAATTATAGTAGTGTAGTTATTTTTAATGCTCTTCTCCTTAAGCTTTATAGTGTAGTAAATAGGTTAATCAGTTCATTTTAGTTCAGTTCAGTCGCTCAGTCATGTCTGACTCTTTGCGACCCCATGAATTGCAGCATGCCAGGCCACCCTGTCCATCACCAACTCCCGGAGTTCACAAATACCCCATTCTAAATGTTTTTGTTTTTTTTTTTTTTTTTCATCTTCACCAGTGGTATGTATTTCATATGTTTTTATGTCTCTGATTAGCTTCTTTTCAGTTCAGCTCAAAGAGCTCCTTTTAGAATTTCTTGCAAGAAATGTTGCTGCTGCTGCTAAGTCGCTTCAGTCATGTCCAACTCTGTGCAACCCCATAGACGGTGGCCCACCAGGCTCCCCCATCCCTGGGATTCTCCAGGCAAGAACACTGGAGTGGGTTGCCATTTCCTTCTGCAGTGCATGAAAGTGAAAAGTGAAAGTGAATTCGCTCAGTT
The DNA here is from genome assembly GCA_006410675.1 of Oreotragus oreotragus. Taxonomy (NCBI): domain Eukaryota; kingdom Metazoa; phylum Chordata; class Mammalia; order Artiodactyla; family Bovidae; genus Oreotragus; species Oreotragus oreotragus. The sequence continues at coordinate 1,318 of SJYX01022236.1, forward strand.
GTGTCAGACTCTTAGCGACCCCATGGACTGCAGCCTACCAGGCTCTTCCGTCCATGGGATTTTCCAGGCAAGAGTAGTGGAGTGGGGTGCCGTTGCCTTCTGCAGCAAGAAATGTTGAGAGGTAGGGAATTCTCTCAACCTTTATTTCTCCCTCATATTATAAGAATAACATTGCCAAATAAAGTATTTTTGGCTGGCAATTTTTATATTTCCACACTTTGAATATGTCATTCCATTTTCTTTCCCTATAGAGTTTCTGCTTGGAAGTCTGATATGAGCCTAATAGGGATTCCTTTGTAGGAACTATTTTTTCCCTAACTGCTTTTAAAATTCTTTATCATTGTTTTTTGACAATTTCATTATAATGTGTCCAGGAAATGATCTTTTTGCATTGAAATACCAGTTCTATTAGCTTCATGAACTTGTATATCCAATTCTGTCAATGGTTAGGTAAGTTCTCAGCTATTATTTCTTTAAATAAACTCTCTGCCCCCTTTTCCCTCTTTTTTTTTTTTTTCTGGTACATCAGTTACTCTTATGTTTGCCTTCTTGGTCAAATCTGATAGCTCTTATAGGATTTGTTCACTTTTTCAAAGTTTAAAGTTCACCTTTGAAACTGAATTATTTCTGTATTTCTAGCCTTCAAGTCATTCTTCTTTGCTCCATCTGCCTGTCTTGTTACCTATGCTCTTCAGGCATTCTTCATTTATTGAATTCTTTAGCTCCAGATTTTTTTAAAAATAATTTTAATCTCTTTGGTAAAGAACTCCTTCTGTTCAGTAATATGATTCCCGAGTTTTCTTATAGTTCAGTAAATTTCTTCATAACAGCGATTTGACTTTTTTTTAAAAATCAGATTACAGTATTCAGTGTTTGTGATCCACACAAAGGTCTGTCTAGTCAAGGCTATGGTTTTTTCCTGTGGTCATGTATGGTTGTGAAAGTTGGACTGTGAAGAAGGCTGAGCGCCGAAGAACTGATGCTTTTGAACTGTGGTGTTAGAGAAGACTCCTGAGAGTCCCTTGGACTGCAAGGAGATACAACAAGTCCATTCTGAAGGAGATCAGTCCTGGGTGTTAATTGGAAGGACTGATGTTGAAGCTGAAACTCCAATACTTTGGCCACCTCATGTGAAGAGTTGACTCATTGGAAACGGCTCTGATGCTGGGAGGGATTGGGGGCAGGAGGAGAAGGGGACGCCCGAGGATGAGATGGCTGGATGGCATCACGGACTCGATGGACGTGAATCTGAGTGAACTCCGGGAGTTGGTGATGGACAGGGAGGCCTGGTGTGGTGCAGTTCATGGGGTCGCAAAGAGTCAGACACAACTGAGCAATGGAACTGAACTGAACTGATTCTGTGTTTGGGTTTCGTTGCTGAAGAATTATTTTATCTCTGTGAGATCATCATATTTTCCTGATTTGTATGAGTAGTTGACGCTATGCGCTTCTGTTTTCCCATGTAAAGCAGCCGACTAGCTTTGTTAAGGTCTTTTCTTTCCTTTGTTTCTTCCAATTCAACAGGCTGGCAGTTGTCTTCCAGAAGGTGGCGCTACAGCGCCCGTCTGTGGTTTCTCCTCCCAGAGCTAGAGCTGGCTCTCTGGTTGTGCTCTCTGGGCACACAGAACTGGCAGCAGAGTGAAGGGAGGTGTGCGCTTGGCACCTGAGGCTTTGAAGACTGCCCACGAATTTAGTAGAGGGCCCTGCAGTGGAGACCTAGGTTCCATCCCCGGTAGGGAAGATCTGGAGAACGGAACGGCTATCCACTTCCGTGTTCTTGCCTGGAGAATTTTATGGACAGAGGAGCCTGGCAGGCTGCGGTTCACGGGGTGGCAAAGAGTCAGGCACGACTGAGTGACTTTCACTAGTAGAGAGAGCTTCCAGCAGGACCTGCCTAGAGGTCCATGGCAGACCCCCTGCTGAAATCTCAAGGGAGAGTGTATTCCTTCAGTGCCTTTTAAAGGTCTCGGATTCCTTCCGTTTTTCTCCCTCCCCCGCAGTCACTCAGCGCCCCCTGGTGGAGAGAAAAGGATCCCTCCATCTGCATCCGGAACAACCGGGAGAGCTTTCCACCAGAAGGCTCCTCTGTTCATGGGGTCACAAAGAGTTGGACACAATTGAGTACTCACACAGCAAAGGACTTCAAATGTTAAAGGCAGCGGGTGACATTTTTGCTCTATAATATAAATGAACCTCTTTCAAGTTTTCTGACACTTGATGGAAAACTTTGTGCCAGTAAAACCCTTCTCTAAAACATCACTTACCTTAAATGGTCAGAAAGTAGATGAGGTGGTTTTTGTTTTTTTTTTTTTTAGTTTTTTTAAATTATTTTTTAAATTTAAATTTATTCATTTCAATTGGAGGTTAATTACTTTACAATATTGTATTGGTTCTGCCACACATCAACATGAATCCACCACAGGCCTACACGTGTTCCTTATCCTGAAACCCCCTCCCACCTCCCTCCCCATACCATCCCTCTGGGTCATTCCAGTGCACCAGCCCCAAGGATCCTGTATGGAACCTGGACTGGTGATTTGTTTCTTATATGATATTATACATGTTTCCATGCCATTCTTCCAATCATCCCACTCTCTTCCTCTCCCACAGAGTCTAAAAGACTGGATGAGTTTTTGATGTATTCGTGGGGAGGCTGGCGATCTCCCTGTCTTACTCCTCCGCCATCTTCTTCCGTCTCCCAGAAACTGGATTTGAATTAGATTCCCCAGAATGACCTAGGTGAGTTCAGAATGCTAAGGAAACAGAGAGGTCATGAGAGACGAAGTATGTGAAAGCAAGGCAAGTGACATGTGGCTGCCACACGTAGAACTGGGCAAGAGCAGCCTCATAGCACCATGCTTACCATGGTGAACTCAATTAACTGCTCCAAGAGAACCACTTCTGTGGCTGGGAGTGACTCCTTTATTAATTACCCTGTGGGTTCCACCTCAGCTGCTGAGTTCAGATGTCCTAAAAAGACTGTAGGAAAATAAACACTGTTTCGAAAGCTAACATCATTCCTATGCTGAGAATAGACAAGCTGGGGCTATATATGTATTTTTATTAACTTATGAAAGTGGCAATAAAATTAATAACTTGAGAACAAAATAACTTATTAGAAATAAATGATAAACCATTGAAATCTCACAACTATTAAGATTTGCCACAGACATTTTCATTGGATATTCCCTCTAGATGTTTACATTTAGTTGGTATTTTATGTCATTTTCCAAAAAAGAAGTATTCTAGAAACTGATAATGAACTATAAGCTTATGATCTGTCTCTTATACACATCTAGATGTGTATAAGAGACAGCTATCAAGCTACTAGTGGTATTTTTCACAGAACTAGAACAAATAATTTCAAGATTTGTATGGAAATACAAAAAACCTCGAATAGCCAAAGCAATTNATTTAGTTGGTATTTTATGTCATTTTCCAAAAAAGAAGTATTCTAGAAACTGATAATGAACTATAAGCTTATAACTTTCATAACATTTACTTAGGAGAAAAGTGACTACCTACATGTTCATAATTATTCAGATACTTTAATTGATTTTATTTTGAAATATAACTTTTACAAATGTTAAAGATTAATATACTTGTTTCTGAATATGTCTTGAAAAAATAAATTCATATATTGGGTACTTTAAAATGCAAATTTATTGTTATGACTCTAATGGAACATTTTAATAATGAAATATCTTTTAAAATATTTGCATTTTGAAGAAAAAAGTAGGTGAGCATTTTTTTCACAAAGTTTATTTCATGTTTAGACTATAAACTAGTATATTCTGGAAAAGTTTGAGGTAATTCGAGGGTGTTAAGAATACTACTGCTATAATATTTTCAAGTAACTCATGGATCATGTGTGGCCTATCCTTTTCAGTAATATATCTTGATGGCTTGGTTACTTTATATGTGTGTGATTTTAGTTATTTATTTACTTGGCTGTGCTGGGTCTTCATTGCTTCCAGGGCTTTCCTCTCGTTGCTTTCTCCAGGGCCTGCTCTGGAGCCGCAGTACACAGGCTTCTGATTGTCGTGGAGCACTGGCTCGATAGTTGCGGTGCATGGGATTAGCAGCTCCATGGCATGTGGGGCTTTGCTGGTGGCTCAGCCAGTATTATCCCTAGGTCGGGAAGATGCCCGGAGAAGGAAATAAGCCACTCCAGTATTCTTGCCTGGGAAATCCCATGGACAGAGGAGCCTGGCAGATTCTTTACCATTGAACCAACAGGGAAGCCCTTGGTTTGGTTATTTTTAGTTCAGCCATGGAATTATGCCTAAAACTGCTGGAGACTGTTGTCTAGGCAATTCAGAAAGGTGGCTTAAGAGTAAAAGGAAATGTTAATCGGGGCTCCTAGACAATTATTAGGACACTGAATGTGGAGCGAAATGAATACTTTTCTGAGATAGTGTTATGGTCTTTAACGTGGGTGAGGGAGTGCTCAAAAGCAAACACCGTTTCTTTAGCTCATCATTGGACAATACGTACTGCAGTGCTTGTTTGTTATTGCTTGGTTTCTCCTACAGGTTTACTGAGTAGTTAGAAAAATGATTTAGACAGAGGTACATGGCAAGAGTCTCTTTGATCAATAGCAGCTTGTCTGAAAATAACTTTAATATCCCAAATTATAATAAAGGTCACTTTGTGCAATTGAAGGAATTTAAAGCCTATTTTAAGGAGGATGGGAAACGGGAAAAGAATAATTACAAAAAACCTCGAATAGCCAAAGCAATTTTGAGAAAGAAGAATGGAACTGGAGGAATCAACTTACCATCTTTTTTTTAGAGTAAAGCCATCCGAGGATCAGCAAGGTTACAGTGACTTGCCAAAGGTCAACAGAGGAAGTGAGTTTACGGTTGAGGTTTAAATCCAGGCTGTCAATTTCAAACTGCTGCTCCACAATTCTGCCTCTACTTCATTACCTTTTAAGAAATACTTTCAAATACTGGTAGATTTGGTCACAAACAAGTCAGTGATAATTACAACATGATCGTTATTACTGCCTAACTATTTCTCACAGTACTGTTGAACACTCATAGTCACTATTCTGTGCACTTGGCTACCCTTGAACATTGATTCATTGTTTAAATTGAACTGTCTTCTGCCCTGATTAAATCCTGTTATATACTCCATGGCAAAGGTCTTGCAGTTTCTAATAAAAAAGCACTTTTTTTTGTTTACTGGTTTCATATTACATTATTCTTTTAAAATTCTTGTATGCTTAAAATTTACTCTATCCTGTGCTGTATTATATGATCCACTCAACTTTTTGTAGAAGAAACAGTGCTTTATATAATTGACATATTTTAATATAATTTACATTTTATATATATTATGACATACATTTGTACCATACTATATTGTTTGAGAATTAGTTGATTTTCTTGATAACTGGAAGTTTGAGATTATACATGAAAATCATTCACATTTATTATTACTAGGGGAGAGAGTTTAATTCACAAATACTTGAATACTTATTGTGTTTAATATTGCATTTGGAACAGGGGACACAAAGAAGTTACAGCCTAATTTATCAATGACTTTGCTAGTAAAAATATAATCGTAGTAGGATAATTGTTATAATATTGATGACAGTTTGTTAACTGTGATATGGAAATAAAAGATCCAACCAAATTTTGAGGGGTTATTAAAGAAAAAGAAACTGAGGTATGGCACTTGAACTGTCTTTCAGATCAAGGAGAAAGTTGCCAGGTAGACAATGAGGGTTTAAAGGTAGGACTTATAAGGAGTTGTTGTTGTTTAATTGCTAAGTTATGTCTGAGTCTTTTGTTACCCCATAAATTCTGGCCTGCCAGACTCCTTCTGTCTATGGGATTTCCCAGGCAAGAATAATGGAGGGGGTTGCCATTTCCTTCTCCAGGGGGGTCTTCCTGACCCAGGGATTGAATCTGCATCTCCTGCATTAGCAGGCAGATTCCTCACCACTGAGCCATCAAGGAAGCCTCTTACAAGGAAAGAACGCAGGACAAACAGAGGCATAGAGATGTAACAGAATTTGGAGGTGGGTATGGTCAAAGCTTCCACTGCGTGGTTACAGTGGTGGGTTGCAGTGAGGAGGGGTTGGAAAGTGTATTGAGATTGGATTGAGAAATTCTTCTAGACCAGATAAAAATTTGGCCTTATGTAGGCAACAGAGAGCCATAGAAAGTTTTAAATCATCGTTAGCTTTATATTTTATAATAGTAATTTGGTTTTTCATAAGAAACTTAGACTGAAAGTTGATGGAAGCAGTTTATAAAGGACTGATTCATCAAACTTGAGTGCCAGTAGTTCAAGAGACAGTAAAAGTCAAAGTTAACACAGAGAGGATTAACACAGAGAGGCCACGGATCCGAAGGCATTTCAAAGTCTGAAAAAATTGAACTTAAGATAGCAGTGGGAGTGGGTGGAAGATAGAAAATGAAGGAAAAGGAGTTAATGTCTTTAGTGATTGATAATACTTTTCCCAAGATTGGTGATTCTGAAGGGGGAGTAAATAAGGGGAAGAGAGAAAGGTACACCTAGGATTCTAATTGTAACGTGTTGAGTTTGAGATACTAGCGGAATATCCAAGAACCTAAGCCCTCTTTGATTGTCATTTTCTAGGTGATATATAAGTCCTAATAGTAACACCAGTCATACTTATCAGTTGGAGGTAAAGGAGAAATTTTGAGTCTTGCATACCAATCCTTTACTCTGTCATTTTGTATTTTTACAAATGTTGGAGTTTCTTTGTTATTTGATGAGATCAGCTTAAAACTTCCCCTGTATTTCCTAATTACAGTAACCTAGGGGAAGCATTGAATTGTGTTGATAGAATTGTTAGCTACAATCTGCCTCTAATGATTATAACTGAGGATCATGAAGCAGGAATATTTTAGCCCAAGTGAAAACAAACTTTATCCTGAACACATGTGTTCTTTTGCTTTTCTCATCTGATGTAGCTTGGAAATTTTCTTTTTCCCATTTTGAATAGTGGATTCTGCCAACTGTTTTAAAAGCTTTTCTCCTTTTAGGGGAAGGGCGAACAGTTTTCCTTTCTTTTGTCTGATGGCTGAGAAGTGAAGACTTAATCAGGAGAAAAATATACACATTACAAACCTCAGAATGTTCCTCTTGCTTTTAACGTTTGAAGTGCCTGACAGATTACCCTTTCAAAACAGGATAGTAAGATAGGTGGTGCTGGAAAAAAACTTTTCCATCCAAGACAAAAACTCATGGGCGTTGAAAAGAACTGGCATTAGCCTAGACATTTGGGGGAGGGGAAATGTGTTCCTGGGGCACAGATTCTATACTGAAAGGTTTTATAGAAAGGGAACACTTAATTATAGAATGGGAAGGAAGGAGAAACAGGCTAGACACAAGAAGGGCCCATAAAGAGGGTCTGCTTTGAATAGCTGACTTTTCTGAAGTCCTTAGACTTGGATGAATAAAGCTTGTTTAGCTTTAGATTATTCTCTCTACCCATGTTGATTCTTCCACAGACATGTCTTTCAAATGGGTCATATCTACTTCCCTCTAGTCTAATGTTACTATTTTAGTCTAGGACCACTCTCCTCTTTCCTGAGGTTACTGCCTCAGAATCCTACCTGAGCTCCTAGCATCAAATACTCAGCCATTTCCTCTCCTAATACATTCCACATAACCCAGAGAGATCTAAGATGCAAATCATATCTTGTTGCATCCCCTCTTAAACCCTTTCATTGCCTCCTCTCTGCCCTCCTGGTCCAGTTCTAGCTCTCTACTGTGGCAGTAGAAGTCACTCTCTGATATCCTCAAGGCTCTTTGCTCTGCTATGAGATGCTCTTTCCCCTTCCCATGATGAGGCTCTATAAACTTTCCCCTGAGTATGTGATAATCCTTCAAGTTTCAGAGAAGATGTCACTTTCCCTGGGCTCCTCACTGCAAACATGTTCCTCTATAAGTTCCAATAGCACCTGATGATCACCTCATAGTAGGATTTATCACACTTTCTTGTGATAATCTGTTTTCTTGTCTGTATTCTCCACTAGTCTTTAAACTTCTCAAGTATACAATCTTCTTTGTTCATCATTGTAACTCCTTTCCCCAGAATAGCTTCAGATATTTGACACTCAAAAGAAGTTTGTCCTTCTTTACTTTCTGTGGAAGAAATACATGGCTATTTAGCATACCCATAAAATAGCTCTCCAGCTAAATAAAGACAGTTAAGGTACCCATGCAGTCTTATTTTGCTTCAAACAATTAATTCTGCCTTTTGAATCTTTGTTCATTAATCAGACTTTATCCTGTAGCTCTAAAAATTGATTGTTATCTCCTGGGACAACCCAATTCTAGATTCTATTTTATTCCATAGATTGAATTTACTCCAAGGCCAAATTTCTATATCTGTAGCTTGTGAAAACTGAGTATGTGCTTGAAACTCTGTAAGTAGTTAAGAGTGGGGGAGAGGAAGGAGAGGGCATGGGGCTCATATTGGTTATTATATCTTTGGGAATTTTTTTGTAGATCCTGAGAAAAGTTTAGGATCTCCCAGATAAAAATGGTTTAGATTTCATAGCTCCTTTTCTCAAATTTACTGCTTCTTCCTGCACTTTTTCTCAAACTACAAAGCTGAACTTCCTTCTTCAACATATTCCCCTCTGACCAACACTCAGTCACATAGCTTCATCTGAGGAGAAAATATATTCCTTGGTACAAAAAAAGTAGGAACTCTTACTTTAACCGTATTTCTTATACTTCTATCTCTGTCTAAAACTTCCCCTTTCCAATAAAAATGGTAGCTAGATTAAAGCTGTATTCTAGTATGGATACGATCAGAACAAAATAAAGCAAGGTGACTGATTCAAGTATCAAACCTTACTATACTGTCAGTCAGTTCAGTTCAGTTGCTCAGTCGTGTCCGACTCTTTGCGATCCCATGAATCGCAGCACGCCAGGCCTCCCTGTCCATTACCATCTCCTGGAGTTCACTCAGACTCACGTCCATCGAGTCCGTGACGCCATCCAGCCATCTCATCCTTGGTCGTCCCCTTCTCCTCCTGCCCCCAATCCCTCCCAGCATCAGAGTCTTTTCCAATGAGTCAACCCTTCGCATGAGGTGGCCAAAGTACTGGAGTTTCAGCTTTAGCATCAGTCCTTCCAAAGAAATCCCAGGGTTGATCTCCTTCAGAATGGACTGGTTGGATCTCCTTGCAGTCCAAGGGACTCTCAAGAGTCTTCTCCATACTGTACGATTCAATTATTATAGATAATTATTGCATAAGTACAATATTCTTAACCTGCGTTCTTAATGTTTTAGGTCTTTAGAAATTTGTTCATTTTTCACCATTATGTAGTATCTGTTAGCTCAGTGGATTCTAAAATGGTTGGCTAGCCTTCTGATTCAAGATGATGGACTGAACATTTGTACTGACTGTGCTGCCACGCACTCCCCTGAAAAGAAAGTGCAGATGCACAAAATGAAATAAACTTATAAAACAAAGGAAAAAAAAGAGAGCTTATCCACAAATAAGAGATTTAAAAATATTTTAGGAAATGAAAGGTCAATTAAATAGCAGAATATAGAAGTATCAGGCATGTTTGGAAAACCAACAGCATTAATTAGACAATCCCCACAAAACCAAATCGACCCTTGTAGAATAATGGAAACTAAGAGCATAGTGCAGTGAAAACAAGTGTCAACAAACGTGTGTGTGTGTGTGTGCGTGTGTGAGTATATATGGATAACAACCAGGAGAATCTTCATAAGAGAAGTGCCGGGCTGAGCTTGTGGAAAAAGCAGATATACTGTTCTCCAGGTGGATAGGGGCAGGGCATTTTGTACAGAGAAAGCAAGATAAACAAAACACAGAGGGAAGTAAAGGAGACTACAGGTAACTGCAGAGAAATTATAGGGCTTACATGCATAGAAAGAAGTCAGCTTGCTGAGACAGATAGGGGTTAGTTTACGAGGAGCTCCAGACTTTTGAAGCCATCCTAAAGAGTTGGCATTTTATCTTGTCAGTAAGGAGATGCAAACGCTTTTGTGGAGGTGTTTAATTGAGGAAAGGATTTATATGATCAAATATTCTTCAGGTTGATTGCCATGAGTTCTGTTTGTTAGATGGATTCCAAAGGTTAAGTCCCAAAGCAGGAAAAAGAAAATGAGAGAGTTTGAACTAAGGCGGTAGCATCGAGATAGGATTGGGCTTAGTGAGCCTAGTGGCAACATTTATCTACACAGAGAATACTCGATGAGGAGTGGATTTCAGAGGAACATAATGAGCCCCTTTTTAGTTCTTTGTGAATGTTCAGAAATGGCAGCTGGTGTTGCATAATTGCAAAACTAGGGCTTAGCTAGTTACTGGCTTCTAAGAACGTACACTCATTCCTTTTTTCCTCTGGCCTACTCTTTGAAAAATGACACCAAGGGGTGGGGCTTAAAGGGTGTTTTTTTGAGTAAGGACCTAAATGTAAGTTTCTTTACCTGCTCTGCCCCTTCTCGACATTTTGGATGGTTGTTTTGATTACAAAGTTAATTCATGATCATGGCAAAAGTTCAGGCAAAACAAAAATGTAGAAACTACAGACTAAAACCCTTGAAGTAACTTCCCACAGACAGCTAACACTGACAGTTTAGTCTAGTCTTCTACATTTTTTTAGTGTATATATTTTTATTTGATCATGCATTATATTTCGTCAACTCTTGCTATCATACTGTTTTTTATTTTATTTCTTTCATCTTTAATTAGAAATATTTCAATTATACAGAAAAGTAAATAAAACAGAATAACATCTATATACTCTGAACTTAGATTTAAGAGAAATCAACACATTTCCAAATCTTTTTTGTAAGTAAAATTTCAATATAGCCAAACCACCCAACTGTAATCACTTCTTCCTTGCTCTCTCTCTCTCTTATTATTCTTTACATTAAATGTTTAAACTTATGGTATCATACTGTATGTATCTTTTTACAATTTGCTTGCTTTATTTTTTAAAAAGTTTTATTGGAGTATGGTTGATTTACAATGTTGTATTAGTTTCTGGTATATAGTGAAGTGAATCATATATATATATATATATCTCTCAACTGGTTTTTTCAGATTCATTTCCCATAGAGGGCTATTACAGAGAATTGAGTAGAGCTTCCTGTGCTATACAGCAGGCTCTCGTTAGTCATCTGTTCTATATATAGTAGTGTGTATATGTCAGTCTCAAGTTCCCAGGTTATCCTTACCCTCTGGTAACCGTAAGCTGGTTTTCTACATCTGTGACTCTACTCCTGTCTTATAAACAAGTTCATTTGTACCCCCGTGTCAGTTTCCACATACAAGCAATGTCTTATGATGTTTGTCTTTCTGTGTCTGACTTACTTCGCTCAGTATGGTCCATCAAGTTGCTTCAATAGTCTTTCTTTAAATGCAACATTATACTTTTTGAGATTTATCATATAAATTCATTTTCCTCTTTAAAAGCTGCTCTATGATACAGAATTTTACTTTTCTGATAATACAGTGAGAATAGCACTATATGATCCACAATACTGTAACGTGTATCCTTGAACACCTCTGCTTGTATGAATATGAAGCTTTCACAGAAGTGAGACTATGGGAGGTACCCATATTCAGAGAGTGACAGATGACTTTCCAAAGGGGCAATATCAGTTTATATTACCATCAGCCATTGGTGCTTTGCTGATTCCTTTCATTCCGTGCCAATGCTTGCTTTTTTTAGATTAAAAATTTTTGTCAGTCATTTTGACTACAAAATGGTATCTGTGATGGTAGTTAATTTAATGTGTCAACTTGTCTGGGCCATACCCAGATATTTGTTTAAACATTGTCTGTGTCTGTGAAGGTGTTTCTGGATGAGATTAACATTTTAACTGGTAAACTGAGTAAATTGCCTCTGCCAATGGGGGTAGGTCCCATCCAACTCATTGAAAGCCTGAATAGAACAAACAAGAATAAGGAAAAATTCTCTCTTCCTGCCAGTCCTTGAGTGGGGACTGGGATCTTCTCTTGCCTTCACAATAGGACCTGGACTAAAATTTTTACCATTGACTCTCTTGGTTCTCAGGCCTTCTGACTTAGTCTGAAACCATTCATGGGTTTCTTCTGGGTCTCTGGCTTGCTGGCTATAGAGCTTGGGACTTTTTGGCCTCCATGATTCATAAGCCAATTCTTTACAATGTATCTATATCTGTATCTATCTACCATATCCTATCAGCTCTGTCTCTCTAGAGAACCCAGACTAATACAGTATCTCATCGTTTAAATAAGCATTTCCCTTGATAACTAGTAAGGTTGAATATTTTTTTCCCACATGTTTATGAGCCATTTGGGTTTTCTCTCTGATGAATTTTCTATTCACATACTTTGCCCACTTTATATATGTCTAGTCACAGCCCATTCAACTGTTCTCTCCCTCAGCTACGTAACTTTAGGGACATCCTTTCCAACTTCACTCCCTGTGTTGGTGTGTTAGTTGCCAAGTTGTGTCTGACTCTGTCACCCCCTACACCCACAACTTTAAATTTCTTATCTGTTTAAATATAAGTTGAAGGAAAGGAAGGCTAATTCAGAAGAAGGGTGATGTGGGCTGATGAACAGTGTGTCCTTCTGTAAATAAGGGGTTTAGAATAAGAGAAGGTAGAATGAATGTGCAGCCTCAAAATCCGCCACTGATGAATGGTCTCAGAGAACATGATGACATGGACATGCTGTGCTAGCATTTCCTGCCTACCACAGTGATTCAGTGTTGTGTGTGGATCTTGGAAGAGAACATACATCCCTTTAAGCTGTTAAGGAAGCAGGTGATAGTTTCCCGAAGTGACTGGTCTTGTTCTTCTTTGTATGGTTTATAATGATCCTAAATCACTCTGAGAAAAAAAAAAAAATCTCATTCACTTCATACTCTTTAATTAAGATATCTGTTTTGGTAACTTTTTAGTGGTATTTAGGTCAAATGTCTACTTTTCAGAATGTCTCCCTTTCTCTGTCTTTTTTTTTTTTTCAGTTTTCATTATTTCATTAGGCTATAACCATGCTCTGTGTTCTGCATGGATGTTCCTTGGAAACAAAGGCTTTTTGAGATGGCAGGATTGGGACTAGTAAAAGAGAACAGGAAGATCCTTGAGCAGAGTCTCCTCTGGAACAGATGGTTAAGGAACATAGGGGAGTGTGCTCGGTGACCTTTGTTTAATGGGCTCTCCAGGCCACTGGATACTCCAGTGTGGGTGGCCATCCTAACTGACCCCGTGGTTCTAGAATTGCTATAATGATATCAGGGATGCAAAACAAAAATCTAAGTATGCTGCAGAGACTACTCCCACTACAGAGACCGTATACTTCTCCAGCTGAAAATTTTCCTTTGCCATAGTCCTAGTCAAACCAGATTGAATTGATGATCCAATTTAAAAAATATTTCCTTTTATAAAAGGCATTTCATATCACTCTTCTCTCCAATAATAAATATGGAATCAGTTTTGAAACTTGACTGGAAACCTTACCTGTCCACAGGGAGGTTGTGAAAGATTACTGGTAACCAGAGGAAGCCCAGACTGACATAAGGTGCCGCGCTATTCAAGGTGCTCAATCACGCAGTCATGGCCAACTCTGCAACTGGACTGTAGCAGGCCAGGCTCCTCTGTCCATGGAATTTTCCAGGCAAGAATACTTGAGTGGGCTGCCATTTCCCTCTCCAGGTGATTCAAGGTGGATATTGGTTATTTCCTTGTCACTTTCTATACCTATCCTTGCTCTGGGGTTATGAGGGTTATGATGCATGCCAAAGGCAAAACTTAGTAAATCAACTCCTCTGAGAAGTATTCTCTTCTCATTTTTCCTACAGTCCCCATATACTCTCACATCTTCTTGTGTGTTAATCAGGGTTTTCCAGAGAAACAGAAATAATAGGATGTGTAGAAATATATGTAAGAGGAGATTTATTATAAAAATTGGCTCACACAATTAAGGAAGCCAAAAAGTCCCACAGTTGCCTGCAAAGCTGAGAGTCAGGAAAGCTGGTGGTGTAATTCATTCAGAATCTGAAAGCCTGAGAACCAGAGGAGCCAACCTGCGAGGGCAGGAGAAGATGACGTCACAATTCAAACAGAGATCAATTTCACCCTTTCTTTTTTTTTAATTCTATTGAGGCTGTCAACAGGTTGGATGATGCCCACCTGTATTGGTAAAGGCAGTCTTCTTTACTTAGTCAACTGACTGAAATACTCACCTGGAAACACCTTTACAGAACACCAAGAAATAATATCTTACCAGCTATCTTGGCATCCTTGGCAGTCCATTCAAGCTGACACAGAAAATGAGCCATCACACTGTATTTGCCCCCATTGTTAGCATTACTTACGCATTATAACTGTTCACTTATCTGTCTCCGTCATAGAGCTTAGACTCCAGACTCCTCCAAAGGTAGGGCTGGTGCTGTCTGTTTGATCTCCCAGACCAAGTAAAATTGTTAGGGGACACTTTTACTGGCTAGAAATGTGTGTGGGGAGAGGATTCAGCTGCCAACTGTCATGAAGCCTCTATACTTCTTTTGGCCAGGCTTTCCCTCCCAACCCCCACCCTGACCTCCCTTTTACCTCCCTTTCTGCTTAAAAGGAGATAAATAATACTACACTCGTACAGTGCGTTTACATGTATTGTGTCACTTGTATTATTATTCCACAATAGTAGATGAAGTTTAAAAACTAAATGCCATGTTCTTAAATTTGCAAATGTCTGGAACAAGAATTGGAAACAATGACAATTGTTGAGCTTGTTATTTTGAGCTTCCCAGAAGGTAATAACTGTGGGGATTTTGTGGACATCTGAGAGAAGTGTATGCACAGATGGCTTGCCTTTTATTGGCCCATTTTGCCCAGAAGGCAACACTAACTGAAAAAAGGAGCCTTATACCAGAAGGGTACAGGGTCACAGCCTTCAGGGTGGCCCCGGCTCCTTGCTCTGGTCTCTCTCTCTCTTTTTTTTCTCTCTTTGGTCTGTTCTATACTGCTCATCTTGTTACTTCATAATCTGGGACTTGGGAAATTTTTCTTCTCTGGACTGGAAATGACAGAGCTGTCAGGCATTAGTTTCTGGTTGGTATCTCTGAGTCAGGTAAGAGAGCTGGAGTGATTAAAACTGGGCTCACACATATCCTCCCAACAGCCAGACAAGTATTTGTAAGTACAAGAAGAACTTGTTAGGGGAAGACACCCAGGAGAAGGTTTTCTGTGGTAAAGTCAGTGAAAAGTAGGTTTCCTCTGTTTCTAAAGAGATGGCTCCCCTGAGAAGGAGCCCTGTGGGAGAATCTCCATTAAGATGTCAACGTAAACTGTATGAAATTGCTTCTAGGAAGCAGCTCAGATGAAAAAGTCCAACATCACAGAACAAGAACTGTGGTCATGGTGAGCTCTGACAACTATAATATAGTTGGCCAAGAGGGGAAAAATACACCTGAACTCTGAGGAGGCCCGTGATATCTTGGATAATCTCATCCAAATGTGTCATGGTCTTTTCCGTCTCTCTTCCCTCCCCCTTTTCTCCTCCTGCTCCTCTTTTCCTTCCCCTTTCTTTTTCCTTTTGACCTCTTTCTCTAGACCTTCTTCCTTCTGTTCTTTCCCTTCCTTCCTCTATCTCTGCTAACCATTCCTTCCTCTTCTTCAAATGCTCAGTGCCACTTTGCATCAACAAACGTGTACCAAACTAGTGCCTGTGCCGATTACCCTGTAAGAGCAGGGGTATCAGGGTGAATCACTTCCATTTCCTGCCCAGCACCACGGGATAATTTGATGGGTTTTGCTCACCCCCTTCCTGCATCCCCCACTTCTATTTCCTGGAACACGTTCCACTCACCAGCCTTGGCATTCTTAATACGTAATATGGGCAACTGGGATTTTTCTCAATCTTACCAAAATTATCCTCAGAAAAACTTGTTTTTTATTGATGTATAACATATATTATAAGGATAAATATGCTTATTGTACAACTGTTTCTAGTCAAGTCCCTGGAGAGCAGCCTCCAACTGTTCCTTTTCCAGTAACATCTCTGTCCATTTCTCTCCTCTTAGAAATTCGGGACCTGCCATTATTCCCGCCCACAGGTAGTCTGCCACCTCAGGAAGCAAAACTTAGATTGTTTTAAAATTTTTTGATCAATCTGATAATTGATAAGACTAACTGACACAACTGATTTAGAAGTGCTCAATTTAACAGACTATTGTGCTTGGGCCCCAGGGAAGGGTAAAGCAGAGGAACAAGAAGCCAATTCTCAGGGCACTCACTAGGATTGCATAACAGGGAGAAACATCAATTAACACAGGTTCTCACCAGAATATCCATAATGCCTCCATTTCCAGCCAGAGCAGAAACAGTTCATTCCATAAATAAAAAATAGCTTAGTTTCTGTTGCAGCCTGATTGAGACCAGCCAGCTTTTAGGCAAGGAGCATGACTCTTCCTTGCTAAAGCTTTTGGCAAACTCTTTTCAGCTTTATGCAAGAGATTAGGTTAACTCTTGCAAAACTGGTTCACCAGGAACAATGACTAAGTGGATTTTTTTAGTATCTGGCATATTATGTCTGAGTGGCTATAAATATATTTACAAGCTGGAGTTTCAAGGGAGGGGAGTATTAGCTTGCTGGAAAACAAGCCAACTGCATTATGGACCTACACCCAGCCAGCAGGCTGTTTTCATCTTCACTTCCTGTACTTTTATTTTCTTTTTCAAGGACTTTATGTCATTTTTTTCTTTAACACTAAGGATTTCTCTCTCCCCTGTTCTTATTGTGAATGTGTATATCTGTTGTATGTGTGTGTATCTTTCTATTAGGGGGTGGAGAATCCTGTGCAGGTGTGTTCATGTTATTAAATATATATCTGCTTATTAATCTCTCCAGTGACGAAAGGCAATCGACAAAACAGGTGATGTTCTTACCCCTCCCTTTTTGCAGGTGGTGAATCTGAAAGCCAAGAGAAGTTTTCTTTCAAACAAGCAGTTGTTTGGAGTCTGAACAACTTTGCATTTAGACTGTGCAGCTTTCAGTTCCAGATCTTGGCTGTGGGGCAAGCAGAGTCTGCCCTGTGGCAGACTTTGCCACAGGGCAGTGTTTCCTGCTTATGTTCCCAGGAGTCACTGACAGGAGGGATGCTACCAACAAATTGATTGAAATAAGGATTTCCAATGAGGGAACTTTTCTTGAAGTATAAACTATACTAATGTGCTCTGGGCATAGTTAAGAATGAGTTAATAGTACATGTCATTTTTCATATTTATCATTCAAACCACATCACCTGCAGTCTTTCTCTAAGCCTAGCCTTCTGAGAAACACAGTGCCCCAGGGCATATGAAGGGAATGGAATGAGCAAGGCATTGCAGAATAGAAAATTATAACCCATCATAGTTCCTGTTGGTGGATAGCTTTCCACTTTTCACCACTAGAATTGATCTGAGGAGAGTAGCCCGAACTGGGGACTCCCGTTTGAGGGTGCAGGGCTTCTGGAATTTTCCCTTTCCTTTATACTTTGCTCTACCAATTCACTTTGAAAAATCAACATATTCCCTCTGACTACAGAACCAAATCTTTCTCCAAAGTGAGGGGTTTTAACCACACATATATTTAGGCATATTTATCATCTGTTACTTTGTCTTTTTTTAAGTTTAGTCAAATTCTGGTAATATAGGCACATACTTAAAGTGATCCTTTTACCACTCCTTTCTTCTCTGCAAGCTGCTTTCTTCTAACTCATTGCTGCTGCTAAGTCGCTTCAATCATGTCCAACTCCATGCGACCCCATAGATGGCAGCCCACCAGGCTCCCCTGTCCCTGGGATTCATTACTGCCCTTTAATTGACAACCTTGTCTTCCCAGTTCCCTGTGTCATCTGCTTGGTCTCTGCTGTCCAGTTCTCTGCCTTGGAGATCTCAGATTCACATTTCTATGTGTATGTGGTCTCCACTCTGACTGGCCTCAGGATCCCCCAGCGTCCATGCCAGTTCTCCAGATATCCTTTTGACTCAAGGATGAAGCCCAGAATTCTCCACATCTAAATGATACCCCAGTGGATTCTGATGCTCACCTCAGATTGAGAAACACTGCTCTAGGTTCTGGCCACATAGTCCCCTATCTTTTTCCTGGAGCTACTCCTGGATCATGATTCCATTTCCCCTTTCTCTGTCCTCAGAAGGAATAACAATGGAAATATTTGTAAAGTTTCTACTAGGTCTGAGGTGCTTGAAATATGTTGCTTCATTTAATTCTCACAATACTCTTCCAGAGTATATATCATCATCTTTAAGGATGAGGAAACTAAGATTCAGAAGGTCTGGGTAATTTTCCCAAAGTGCACAATTAGGAAATAACAGAGTGGTAGTTCAGACCATCACATGTCAGCATCTACAGCCTTACTACTTAAAATGTGTCATTCCTGGATCAACAGAATCAGTGTACTTTGGGATCTTGTTGCTGCTGCTGCTGCTAAGCCACTTCAGTCGTGTCCGACTCTGTGCGACCCCATAGACGGCAGCCCACCAGGCTCCCCCATCCCTGGGATTCGCCAGGCAAGAATACTGGAGTGCTAGAAATTCAAATACCTGGGTGTCATCCAGGCCTACTAAAACAGTTTCTTTGAGTGTGGGGTCTAGAAATCTGTATTTTATCAAGCCCCTCAAGTGGTTTTGATGTACCCTAAGAAGCACCAACCAAGAATACCATTTATTTCCCCACTATATTGTCTGGTGTATTTTCCCTCATTTCTTGCCTCGAAAAGAATTGCCTTATTTCTTTCCCGGTAACACCACTATCTGCTCACTGTGCAGTCTCACTCATTTCTTTCTCAATCGGCAGTTTTATTACATACACCTTTCTCATTTCCTTTATATGCATGGTATCTGACTGAATGAGCACAGGGCTCCAGTCCGGCTTCAGGTTGTGCCCTGTTTTGACTCAGTCTCTCGATATCTTCCCTTGCACAATTTAAGGCCTTGAAGACACTGACTTGCAACTCTCTTTTCTAAACTCGAAGGTGCTCATGTACATATGGGCACAGGCTACACATGAAGACTTAAGTTTGCTCATACCAACTAGTTGCCTCATTAATGCCTGTACACTACAACTGGAAATATCTGCTCGTGGGAGTCTACTTCAAGTTCCGGTTTCCAGACAGAAAAATGCAAACATCCAGTGGCCTTGGAAGGAAAGTTTCATTTAATACTGAACTGTGTCTCTTCCAAGGGAAGCAAGGGTGGGAAGATTTTTGAATATGGATCTGCCGATACTATGGCACTTCCTCAGAACTATAATCTCATTCGGGGTGGATTATGTCTAAATCAAACCAGAAATGCTCCCATGATGCTCTTCCCTTAGTTAGAAGTTTCCAGGTGGCAAACACCTCTTGGTATCTCTGCCTCTGTCCACATGTGCAGAAAGTTCAGGCTACTCGGCAAAAGTCTCATTGCTCTAGAAAACATTTGATCCTAACTTCAAAACAAATTTTATGCTATTTGGATTATTTTTGAAAAATGAATTTATTCCAATATCTTTAGTCCCACAAATGGTCAGTAATGATTGGTGAAAGATTAGCATTTTGGAGTTCAAATTATATAAAGTTTCTTTGGATGATTGATGCATCATTGTTTTTTATTTATTTATATTGAAGTACAGTTGATTATAAATGAATTCATATTAGCTTCATGTGTACAATAGTGATTCAATATTTTTATAGATTAGACTCCATTTAAAGCTATTATGAAACAATGTCTCTGTTTTCTTGTGCTATACAATATATCCTTGCTGCTTACCTATTTTATACATAGTGATTTGTATCTCTTAATCTCATACTCCTATGCATCCCCTCAATCCCACTGCTAACTGCTAGTTTGTTCTCTGTATCTGTAATGCATCATTGTTAGGTAGAATAAGACAAAATCGAAAGTTGACAAGGAAAACATAGTTTAGAGGTCTTTAGTTATTTTTCTTCAGTTACATTTAGCTTCTCAGATTGCTTCTTCAATGCCACCTTTCATAAGAATATTCCATGTATAAATATTAGGTTACGTCCCAGCCATCTGTAATGGTCATGTTATTCTGTTCAATGGCTTGATTATGGAATTGTATTCCAACTGGAATTGCAGTTGATACTTCAAGATGCATTGGATACATTTATATCTTTCTTCTTTATTTCTAAATGTTTCTCACTGGGTTAGAGCTTCTAGCCATGAGTACTCTTGAGTCAGCTTAATTATTAAAAGAGTAATTATAGTTTTGCCATATAGTGACCTCGCAAGAAGCATTAATGCAGCTTGGTTTCAAATTCTGTTCACATTTAAATGTATTTTTTGACATATTTTGTTTAGCAGTTTATTCGCCTTCTCTTTGACACTGTTTTTCCTGAGCATAGAACTCTATACCTAAACTCAATAATAAGAAGTTACACAAAAGTCTGGTTATTTTTATTATTAAACTATTTTTGGGGTAAGCATTCCACATCTCACATTCTTATGTTCCATAGAACTGTAAATAAGTCTGTATTTTTTTCCCTTGGGTTAAGAGACAATTTTGGGGATAGCTGGCAGAAAACAAAATTAGTCAAACAGTGCTATCAATTTTCATGTTGAATAATTTTTGAGAGAATGATGGCATCTTATACTTAATAATAAACATGTAAGGATTTGTAAAAGTTGGCAAACTGCAAGAAAAACACATTTAGAAAATTGTGCTATGAGTTAATGTTCTGACTCTACAGCTTATTTTTTTTTCTTTTCTAAATGTTTAAAATGAAATTTAAAGCACAATTGATCTTGGCTTGTGTAGGCAGTCTGTATATTAACTGGGGATTTAGTTAATATCCAAAAGCTGATCTACTGACAGTGAGACCCAAATAGCCCCCTTGGAAGTTTCCACAGAAGTTGACTAATCTTTTAAGTCTCTCTCCCTTCTTGTTGGCCTCTTCCTTCTTTAGCTGTGTGCTAATTTGCTACATTGAATCCTGACTGTATAGAATTGCTACCTTGATGTATGCGGGAAAAGAAAACTTAATCAAACCCCTGATTTTGAAAATCTTGAATTTTTCTTACTAGATTTTTTGAAGGGAAATCATTTAAATTTATTTCTGTTTTAACTGTAAAAGACTCTGATGCTGGGAAGGATCGAAGGCGGGAGGAAAACGGAGCAGCAGAGGATGAAATGGTTAGAAAGCATCGTTGATTTAATGGACACAAGTCTGAGCAAACTCCGGGAGATAGTGAAGGACAGGGAAGCCTGGCAAGCTGGAGTCTACGGGTCACGAAGAGCTGGACACGACCTGGCAACTGAACAACAGCAAAACGGCGTACCGATTAAATGCGGATTTGTTCAGTATGCTTTTTCAGTGTTTCACTTCTTAAACCTCAGACTAAACCTCAGAAATATTGAGTCAATGATCTCGAATTCCCTGCTCAAAATTTCCACAAAGCAGAAGCCTAAATGTCTCCTTTGTTATGACAAACAAAACCAATAACAAGAGCAAAATTTTTAGACTTCTAGGATTTTGTGTTAGGTGTTACATGAGTTTAACTTATTAGATATGTTCTAAGAACCTTTGTTATTAAAAAGCAGGTAAATCAACTTCACTACTTTAACCTCTTTGGCTCTGCCTCTTGCCACATGACTTTTCATTAGCAGTCTAAGAACAAATCATGCATCAGAGTGTCAAATAAGAGTCCTTGTTTGCCTATTTAATATCCCCTATGAGAGATATTATATGAGACCTTTTGTTTCAGAACTAAGTGCTAGGAAAATTTTGCTTTCCTGAAGTAACGGCATTTTTTTTTCCTTCTGGGTAATGAGATCCATGTAAGTGAACATATTTTCCTTTGTGCTTTGGCTGCCAGGAAGCTCAGAACCAAGCTTGTAGCCCAACTTCTATGGCTGTGTAAGGTTCCATGACCCACCTAGCTGGACTCTTGATATTGATCTTCAGTCTTGTCTTTTGTTGACAAAATATGGCATTATAAAATATTGTGAAAGTTCTACAGGCTATCTGAAATTATGATAGATTAAAGTAGGCTATCAATAAACCCATCAATTAGTTATTTTAAAAATAATGCAGTTATTTCAGGGAGAGGGATTTGTGAGTGATCTTTAGGTTCATAGTCCAGGAAGAATCCCATATCATTTCAGTATACATTTCATGTGCATTTACAAATGTGTTCCTGGCAGGGTAGTTTCTAAGCGTTAGCAGAGTTATGTTTCTCAAGGATTTTTAAAGACTCTAGAAGGAGAGACAAATACAAATTAAGTAAGGCTAAATGACATAGGTATTGAATAGCAATAAAGTTTTGATATGAGAGTACAGGGAAAGGGACGGTTTATTCTCCAACAGCTTAAAAGATAGACATTTTTCAAAGGCAAAAAACAGGTCATTTCAATTCAAGGAGGTTGCATGAATAAAGCATAATGTCACTAAATTGCAATGAGTAATGACAAAATGATGTTGCTACAGAATATTATTAATAGCAACAGATTATCATTAATACTGCTTCTTGAGGACGATAAGTTTATACAGAGGTGGGTAGAATTTTTTAAAGGGGAGTTCTGGGAATTTCACTACACTAGTCTTTATCACATCCAGTTCAGTTGAAAAACTGTATTTCTCCTAACAGACTCACAGACTTAAGAGAACACACTTATGGTTACCAGGGAAAGGGTGAGGGGGGAAGGGATATTTAGGGGGTTGGGATGGACACATACACACTGCTATTTTAAAATGGATAACCAACAAGGACCTACTATATAGCACAGGGAACTCTGCTCAATATTATGTAACAACCTAAATGGGGAAAGAATTTAAAAAGGAATAGATACACACACACACACACACACACACACACATATATAATATATATGTATATCTGAGTCACTTTCTTCTATACCTGAAGCTAACATTATAAATCAACTATATTCCAATATAAAATAGAAAGTAAAAAAAAAAAAGTAATAGACATTGTAGCTCTTTTTTCTGGATAGAAGAGTATCTCTAATGCCTATCAATCATAATTGGGGCTATTTCTGAGTTGACAGTAACAATAAAGACAGGAAGCAAATGAGGAAAAGAGAAGATAGTACAAGAAGAAAAGGGAAGGGAAAAATGATGACAGGGATTAACTGTATTTTCCTGAAGTGGAGACAGCACATGAGAATAAAGGGTATGTGAAAGTTTTCAAAATAAAGAGTTTCTCAGGATTAGAACTGACCAAAATAGAGAATGCTAAAGACACTATGGAATATGGAAATTTCTTGGGAAGGAGCGCAGTGAAAAATTATTGGATCAGATTGTTCTTCTGTTAGGGTCGAACATGGTGGCAATTTGACAAAGAACATAGTTTGATACAATTAATCCATCAAGCTTAGGATGTTTGTTGTGTAGGGATGAGGCAGTGGGTTGGGGCACAGGTGGACAGATAGGAGAAATCACGTATCCTTTCCCATATATTAATGTTGGATTCCACTGACCATGTCACCTCCTGAACTGGTTGGTGAAGGTGAAGGTGAAGGTGAAGTCGCTCAGTCGTGTCTGACTCTTTGCGACCCCATGGACTGTAGCCCACCAGGCTCCTCAGTCCGTGGAATTTTCCAGGCAAGAGTACTGGAGTGGGTTGCCATTTTCTCCTCCAAAGGATCTTCCCAACCCAGGGATCAAACCTGGGTCTCCCGCACTGCAGGCAGACGCTTTACCCTCTGAGCCACCAGGGAAGCCCCGAACTGGTTAGTAACTAACTTATAATAAGAAGAGTTGCTTGAGCAGAACCAGAGGGAAATTTCTTAAGCAGCAATTGCAGTGATTCCTACTGGCTGGGTGTTTTCAGAAACAATTTATACAAGGGCTGATCTTGACATGCACTAATGTATACAGTTTACCTGGTGTTTTCCATGGAAACTGTAATAAACCATTCTAACTGGTGCTTAATTTACATAGATTAGAGAGTTCCCCAGGCCCACACATTAATGCTTGGGGATTTGGGGGTCTTTTAATGGAGATGCCAGCTTGATTCAGATAAATATCCAGTTTTAGGGAATCCAGTTAAAGTTTGCTTGATACAAACCAAACCATCTTATTTTATTTTAATTTACTTTTTATCTACCAAGTTATTTATTTGGTCAATGATTGTAATATTAAAAGCTTAGAGACAAATGTCCATCAACAAGGAACTGATCATCTGAACTGTCTACCCATGAAATTAAATGTGTGCCTTTAAAACAATGAGGCCTGTCCACCTGTGCCCTAAGATGTGTATTTAAATTAAAAAGGGATATGCAGAACAATTAGTAAAGTTTGCTAACATATGTGTTTAAAAAGAGATGGCATCTCGTGTATACATATCACCTGTATATGCCTGGTGTTCCTCTGGAAGACCACTAATCAGGCAAACTAAAGACAGTGGCTGGCCTGGAAGGGAATACTTGGGGGCCAAGAGTAGGAAAGAGCCTTAACTTTTTCACTGTTTCCTTTCAAACGAGTCAGTCTTAACTTGAATTTCTTTTACTTACTCTTGTCTAGGGGGCTTAAATTAGCTTTCCATCTCTTTCCAAGATTCAGGACAAAGAGAATCACTGTGTCAGTATCAGGCAGTAGAACTTTGATTTTCTATCCCATTCTATGTATATTTGAATGTGTCCCCCACAACCTGGATCAGAGCGTCCCTGGCCTTAGTGTGATTTTTGTAAAAGATTCTTCTTCAGCCAGATGGATGAGAAAGATTTCCTTCTTCTGCATGGAGATAGCATAGTGAGCCGAGTTGGGTGGGTCTCATCCGTGGCTTATCTCTGAGGTTAGGTACTATTGTGAAGTCTGCACACTGCACAAGCCTTTGTGGTGGCCCTGATCTGCATCACCTTCCTGGGAGAGACTGAGTTCCAGGTTCCTCACCTGGTGTATCACTAACAGAAAACTCAAGCTCTGGGTAGATCATCGCACCTGCCCTAGTTTTCCACCTGCTCACACAGTCTTCCAGGTGACAGGGTCCAAGCTGATGTGATGAATGACATGAGTGCTATAGAGGAGAATCTGGGAAGGGCTTACAGAGTGAAGAGGAAGCTACTCTGATGGGGGTAGTTGCATCACGTGGAGCTGTCTAGGTCAGAGTTTCTCAACCAGGGCCCCCTAAGGGACCTCTAGTGAACCTCGGAGATGTTTTTGGTTGTCTCATTTTGGGGTGGTGGGGCTACTGGCATCACCAGTGGATGAAGGCCAGGATGTTGCTGAATATCCTTCCATGCACAGAATAGTGTGCCCCAACCGAGAACTATCTAGCCCCAAATATTAATAGTGCTGACACTGAGAAACCTGGTTATATGCTGTGGTAGCAAACAATTTTTAAAAATCTCAGTGGCTTAACTTAACAAATAATGATATCTCCCTTGTGCTGGGTTGGCAGTGAAGCCCTGCTCATTGTCATCATCACCTTTCAGCCTGGTTGGTAATGGAGCCTTGCTCTTTGTAGTTCCACTGAGGAGTCTGGCTAATGGTGTCTGTGTGGCCTTCCACCATCACTGTGACAGGAGAAGGGAATTTGGCGGATGGCACAGGAGATTTTAAACTTCTGCCCAGAATTGGCGCAGATCATTTCCGTTGGCTGTAATCTATCATATGACCAAACCTAAATTCACAGCAGGTGGGAAATGCATTTTTGTCTTGTACGCAGAAGGAGAGAGTGGGCCTTGCTTTGGACTGCCCACGTGACTGCTGTACTGACGCTAGTGCTGGCTGCGGCAATGGTGCAGGGATTTAAGGAAGTCTTCTGCTGCATATCAAACCACCCCAAACTTAGGGGCTGAAGATAACAGCAGTCATTTAATTAGCTCATGAAGCTGAAATTTGGCTAGGCCTGGGAGGGAACAGCTCATCTCTACACCATGTGGCGTCAGCTGGGACAGCTCGAAAACTGGGAGGCGGAATCATCTGAAAGCTTGATCGCTCATATGTCTGGCAGTTGATGCCGGCTCTAGACCGAGCCCTCAGCTGTGACTGTCAGCTGGACCACCTACACTTGGCCTCTACATGTGGCTGTTTGGCTTCCTCACAACATGGTGGCTGGGGTCCAAGGCAGAAAGTACATGCTGCCAGTTTCTTAAAGCCTGTGTCTGGAAACTGGCACAGCATCACTTCCACCGTATTCTCTTTATTGAGAAGTTACAGAGCCCATATTTA
Source organism: Oreotragus oreotragus (assembly GCA_006410675.1). Taxonomy (NCBI): domain Eukaryota; kingdom Metazoa; phylum Chordata; class Mammalia; order Artiodactyla; family Bovidae; genus Oreotragus; species Oreotragus oreotragus. The sequence continues at coordinate 27,475 of SJYX01022236.1, forward strand.
AGGGAGAGAACATAGATCCCATGTTTCAATAGGAGGCAGGCCGAAGAATCTGGGGGCTATGTTTTAAAAACTTTCTCAGGTAAGTGACACAGTAGAAGAAATGGCAAGATTTCTTTAGGTGGAGTCTGGGGAATGAGCATGCTGGACAAAAGCACATCAAATCTGAATTAGTTCTCAGTGTTCTAGACAGTCTTGCCTCCTAGCTACTTGCTCCTAGTGCTGACATAAGCCTTACAAAAATGTTTCAATCCAGTTATAAAATATATATCACATGGACTGTTTTAATAATGTGAGGTGCAATCCGGGTGCGTTGTTGTTGTTCAATCACCCAGTCATGGCCGACTCTTTGTGGCCCCATGGACTACAGCATGCCAGACCTCCCTGTCCTTCACCATCTCCTGGAGTTTGCCCAAATTCACATTCATTGCATCAGTGATGCCATCCAGCCATCTCATCCTCTGACGCCCTCTTCTTCTGCCCTCAATCTTTCCCTGCATACCTTACTAGCATGGGAGATGAGTACAGTTGTTCAATGGTTACACCTTCAGACCTGGTGGACTCATCTTTTGGTGTCATATTTTTGGCCTTTTATACAGTTCATGAGGTTCTCACGGCAAGTATACTGGGGTGGTTTGCCATTCCCTCCTCCAGTGGATCACGNTACCTTACTAGCATGGGAGATGAGTACAGTTGTTCAATGGTTACACCTTCAGACCTGGTGGACTCATCTTTTGGTGTCATATTTTTGGCCTTTTATACAGTTCATGAGGTTCTCACGGCAAGTATACTGGGGTGGTTTGCCATTCCCTCCTCCAGTGGATCACGGTTTGTTAGAACTGTCAGCTATGACCCATCCATCTTGGGTGGCCCTGCATGGCATGGCTCATAGCATCATTGAGTTATGCAAGGCCCTTCGCCGTGACAAAGTAGTGATCCATGAAGGGGCAATCTGGGTTGATTTTGATTTAATTGTCTAAAATTATACATGCTTTATTCTAATGCAAACAGATGAACTTTAAAAATCAAATTTTTCTGTGACGTGTTTGTTTTCTTTAGTAATAATAATAGTTTAGTTCATAATAATAGTTTAGTTTATCTCAATTTTGGGATTTAGCAGATTAGTGGCGCTCACTCTGCTTTGGATTCATTTTGCTTTCAACTTCTTGGTTCAATTTTGACTTTAAAGCAGGCTGGACTTGACCTGAAGTGCTTTCTTTAGGAATCAGATGCAACAGGACTTGAGGAATAGCGTCAATGGGCCATTGTTTTCCTAATTTTGAGAAGGGGATTATAACTGCTACCTATGTGTTTTCCTATCTCTCCAAAGTAAATCCTAGTAGCATTGGCTGTGGGTCATGGAACTACAGAATTATACAGCAGAGAGCATCTTTCAAGGTCATCAAAGTTGAGCTTCTTCATTTTGCATATGAGAAAAGTAAGAATCAATGAAACAAGGTGACCTCCTGGAGTTACAACAACTCACTGCTGCACAGAAAGAGCAAGTGCAGTTGGATGTGGAGGGGGCCCACTGACGAACTACAGGGAGTTGAACGTTTCTCTCTGTGTTCCACTGGGGGAGAATCAGCTTCGAAACTTCTGCGGCATTGGCTCCTCTCGTGACCCCATCCCAGCCCTTGGCTGCGTCTACTCCACATCCCTAAGCCTGGACCATTCCGTCTGCCTGCTGTTTATGCACGGACAGCTGCCTTTCCCCTCATCCTTTGTTCTTGTCCTTTCAAATACAAGGGGGAGTTGCTCTAATGATAGCACTTGAATCCAGTTCATGAAAAATTCTATAACAAGTGTACATGACCATTTGATCTCTGGCTTCTCCCGCATATTTGCCCTTTATACCCTGAGAGCTATAAACTTCATTTCCTTGGAGCAGATTGCAATTTCAGTGGAAAGGAAATAACTGTGTAGCCTTCAAGCTGAGCTCAATTCAAATAAGAATCAAGCAAAGCTCAACCTTGGGCATTATGGATACTCAGGCACTGAGTCAGGCTGTGGAAATCTCTCTGAAAATTACTCTGAAAACCCAGCTTTATGTTTATGGTGTTGGAAAACTCCTGACTTCAGTTCAAATTCCAGCCACACCATTTCCTGTGTGATCTGGGCAAGATGTTTAAGCTCTGTAGACTCAGTTACTCCTTATGTAATTGGAAACACTAATTAACGTGTCCAAAATGTTGTTTAGCCATTCAACAAATATTTGTTAATGCACCCTGTGGATTACAATACATCCTGTGTTGAACTCTTACAGTTTGTGATCCAGTGAGGCTGCAGAGCCGCAATGAGCTCAGCAGCAGTATTGGTTCTCAATATTGGTCTTCAACATGAAACTCTTACAAAATGCCAAAACCTGGGCCCCATCGGCAGGGACGTGGATTTAGTTGTTTAGAGTAGATTCTTGTAGATTATAATGGATGCCAGGGCTGAGAATTACTTGGAGGGAGGCTTTAATGGATGTGAGGAACAATAGCAAAGCTACTACTGCAGCCTCTGAGAAGAAATGATGGAATAGGTTTTTGACAGTAGCCGGGGTTTCCCTGATAGCTCAGTCGGTAAAGAATCCACATGCAATGTGGGAGACCTGGGTTTCATCCTTGGGTTGGGGAGATCCCCTAGAGAAGGGAAAGGCTCGCCTTTCCCTTCCATGAACTGTATACAATTCCATGGACTGTATAACCACAGGGTTGCAAAGAGTCAGCATAAGTGAATAGCTTTCACTTTCAGGGACCCTGTACCTGTAGCTATAAGGCAGTGATTCTCAGACTGTACAGGACTTCCAATCACTGGAGGGCTTGTTAAAATGCAGATATCTGGGCCCCCTTGATTCAGTAGTCCTGGGTTGGGACCTGAGGATTTGCATTTCTGACCAGTTGCCTAGAGATATTAACATTGCTGGTTTGGAGACCACATCATTGGAAAATCACTGATCTAGAGAAAAGCAGATTTGGTAGATAAAATGCACAGAATTTGGTGATAGATGGTCTGTGTACCTAAGGATGAGGGAGACTGCAGGGATTCTCTTTGGTTTTCTGAATTTTGCCACTGGAAGTATGGGTTGTGCCATTTATTGATATTCAGGGAACAGCCCATCAGACCAGAAAAAATCATGAGTTCAGTTCAGTATTTGAGGATGTCTTTGAAACAACTAAGTGGATATATCAAGTAGGGACATATATAGAACTTGGAAGAGAGAGTGATTAGAGATTTAATTTGATAACCATTATATAAATAGTCCCTGAAACCAAGGACTTATCAATGGAACCACTCCATTTTCCAACTTTCTTTTGCTCTTATCCTTAATTTTTCAAAGCTCTGGCTTCTCTTTTGCTTAGCCTGTCCAAAGTGCCATAATCCTTTTAGCCTCTGTCCCTTCTTAAAGGTGCTTCCTTCTGTTTGGATGAATGCTTCCTCTCCCCCTTTCAATTTAGCTCCTTATGCATTCCATCCCTCAGGCTTGGTCATTAGCAGCCAGGAATCTTTGTTTCTTCATCTGTAGCACAAATCAAAGATGGTGATTACGTGTTTGTGTGATTATTTTCTGAACATTCATCTCTTGCTAACGTCTAAGAGAACACCACCGAAAGCTTAGCTCAATATCTAATTTCACTTAAGGAAACCCTATGGGACAGTTGTTAAGTGTCCAGCAGGTTAGTTACAGAGATGGTAGTTGTTAAAACTGGTAATTTCTCAGGAACGAGGAGAAGCAGCTGTCGGTGTTTTTTCATTAACGAGATTAAATTTTATGACTTCGTGAGAGAATTAGCAACAGCGCCATCTGGTGGAAATAAGTGATGCAACAACTATGACCTGGCAGTCTAGGCCCCGGGTTGTTAAAACAAACACTTTAAAAATTTGAGTAAAACTTGTCAGAAGGAAGATGGACTTTCTTTTTGACAGAAATAGTTGGAAGAATTGGATATTGAAAAATACGTTCAGTTTTCAGAAGAGAGTGGCATTGTAATTCAGAGGGGTTTATTCAAAGGACACATATGAAAGGAAATAAGGAAGTAGGAGATCTCCACCCAAAGCCAGCATTACAGAGAAAACGGGAACAGGCATATCGCTGGGCTTCCCAGATGGATTTGCACGTTGGAACCGATTGCTCAGTGCGGATGTTGCTATCTAGCTGTCTTGTAGCTCCCTCGATGGCAGATGCAGGCCCAGTGACTTTCTTCTCTCTTGCTCCTCCACTCTGGGCCTGCCTCCTACGGAGGCATGGTGTTACTGAATGGTGATGTCAGGGCTTCACAACTGGTTGGGATGGTAGGCTGAACGTATGACCGTGGGCTCATAATTTTTCTTTGTTTCTAAGTTTTTCTCAGAATGGGGAAAATATATGGCTTTTAAATTCTGTGATAGAAAATAAAAACTGCACCCACAGTTTATGAAATTGATTTCACAATATGCAGCTCTCCTCTGTTTCTAATTCAACTATTCTTGCTGTTACCAGTAGACTTACTGAAGGACTTGAAGCCAAGTGGATTGATTTTGGTCAGTCTGGATTTAATATCCCTGGATATAATGTCCCTGTGGACAGAACTTTTGTATCCAGCTACTTCACAGACCATTACCCAGCCTGCATATTGTTTGCTCAGAAGTCTGGTGCCCTTTCTTATTCCATTCAGACACAGCATTGTTGGAGGTCATATAGTACAGAATATAATCACTGTAGCATTTGAGTGGTTTTAATTCAAATACCTTAAATTATAAGGGAATTTATTTCTTATATAACTGGTAGGTCTAGCAGTAAAATGGCCTTGCCATGAGTGATGCTCCAGTGATTCAATGATTATCAAAAGCCCTATCTATTCTTCCGCTTTACTGTCTACAATGTTGGCTTCATATCGAGGCTGTCTTCTTTTATTGTCATAGGGTTCGTACAATCAGGATCAACTAGATTATGCTATAGTAATATTATAAACTGAGTGTGTACGCTTAATCCATATGTTGAAGCCCTAATCCCCAACAGGACAGTATTAGGAGGTAGGGCCTTGGGAGGGTAACTAGAAGGCAGAGCCCCAAATGGGATGGTGCCCTTATAAGAAGGGAAACAGACACCAGAGTTTTCTTTCTCTGTCATGAGAAGACACAGTGAAAAGAGAGCCATCTGCAAGCCTGGAAGAGGCTTCTTACCAGACGCTGAACCTGTCGGTGACTTGGATTTTCAAGCTCCAGAACTGTGAGAAAAGTAAATATTCATTATTTAAATTACCCAGTCTATGGTATTTAGCTCTGGAAGCCAGAGCTGACTAATACAGAAATTGGTACCATGAAGTGGAGTACTGTGGAAGTGGCTTTGGTACTGGGTGGAAACTGGAAGAGTTTTGAAATGCATGCTAGACAAGCCAAGATTACCATAAAAGGATTGTTAAAGGTGTTAGGACCAAATTGGAGCCATAACAGGTTCCAAGGGGCAAGCTAGGCCTGAGTTTCCGTCTCTGGGAAAGCTGAGTCACTGGGAACTCCCGCTGGTGGTATAGCTCGACCAGTCAGAAAAATTCCTGTAGCCCCGGCCTGAGCCAATCAGGAAAACCCCGCCCGCACCAGGCCTGAGCCAATCCGGATAGGGATGCGAGATTTGAAAATCCCACGCGCGCATACGGCTTAGCCAATCATCACCCGCCAGCTATGCTGTTACTGAAACAAAGAACCGCCTGTATAAAAGTAGCTGTGATAGTATCATGTAAGAAACGAATTGCCAGTCTATGTTCGATGCAGGATGCAGGATGTTTGGGGTTGGTGTATGGGGATGATCCGGAGGGATGATGTGGGGTGGGAGGTGGGAGGGGGGGTTCATGTTTGGGAGTTCATGTACACCCATGATGGATTCATATCAATGTATGCCAAAACCAATACAGTACTGTAAAGTAAAATAAAGTAAAAAAAAAAAAGTAGCTGTGATTCAGAGCTCAGGGCTCTTGTCAAGACTCCACTGCGTTGGATGAGACCTGAGCCCTAGCTCGAGCTAGCAATAAACCCCTTTATGCTTTTGCATTGCTGTGGACGTCTTATTCTCTCAGTTTTGGGGACTCGGACTTTGGGCATAACAAAAGGTATTTCTGGTGAGAGAGAATGCAGAAAGAAAAGAGGAGTTTTACAAAGAAAGCATCGATCTTTATAAAACATTTAAATAATCATGAATAGCATGATAGAATAGACAGTAAAGGCCATTCTGATAAAGTCTCAGGAATGAGAAATATGTTATTGGGCAATGGCATCCTTTGTCATAAAGTGGCAAATAACTTGTCTAAATTTTGTTCACATTCCAGTGTTTCATGGAAGGTAGGACCTGTGAGTGATAAACTGAGTGTTTAACTAGTTTTCTAAGCAAAGTGTTGACGAAGCAGTTTCTCCCTGACAGCTTATAGTAAAACACAAGAAAAGAGAAATGAACTGTAGAAGGAATTATTATGTGAAAAGGAACCAGAATTTGAAGATTTTGAAAATTCTCAGAGTCTATCAATACATTGCAGAGAGCACAAAGGGTGTGGTGGAATATCGTTTGAAAGGATATTAGTGGAATGTGAACCATGGACCTGGTCAGCCACCCCAGCAGAAACTCTTCCAATTTGAACTGAAAGGGATGGCTGTGGGATTTCTTAGATCCTATAGGCCTGAACCATAGAGCCTTGGCTGTGAAAGTGTGCTCTTCGAGACAAAGGAAGAACAACCTCAAAGGTGATTTGGAGATCATCAGAGCTGCCTACTTCCTTTCTTTTCTCCCCTTCCTTTCAGGCATTCTGTTCCTTTCTCTGCAGTATTCTCTTGTGAAATGAAAGGGATCAGATTCAGTCATTATAATAAACTACACTAAAGTCTTAGTGCTCCACATTCACCAAGCTTCATTCTATGGCCTCCATGGAAAAGGACCTTTGATAGTTGCTCACTCCGCTGTTATTCTCTTCCTTTCTTTTCCTGCAGCTCGGAGCAGCAGCATCACCTGTCCCTCATGGCTGTTCCCAGGATCTTTTGGTGAGGGTGGAGCTTCCCTGGTGGCTCAGCAGTAAATAATCCGCCTGCAATGCAGGAGACCTGGGTTGGATCCCTGGGTTGGGAAGATTCCCTGGAGGAGGAAATGGCAACCCACTCAGCATTCTTGCCTGGAGAATCCGGTGGACAGAGGAGCCTGGCAGGCTACAGTCCATAGGGTCACAAAGAGTTGGACATAACTGAAGTTACTTAGCATGCATGCACTTGTGAGGGTGGGACTGTCTGGCACAACATAGATTTTTGAGCCACTGGCCTAGAGGTTCAACCCCAGGGAGCCACTGTCCCTCTGCTGATGCTGTTGCTTCTGACCCTCCCCCAGGTCTTTCTCCTTGAGTCTGTTTGCCTTAGGACACATCAAATTTCCCTCTACTTCTTTCCTCCAGGACTCTGAGATGCTGACGACTCAAGGCCAGGGATTGTAATTACCTCTTTTTCAAACCCTCAGAAACTTGGTGATAGTTTTTCCAGTCTCTAAAAATGGAGACTGCGTTCTCAGTGGCTGAGTGTCCTTGCTTTTCGGCATGTAGAAGACCAGGTGAAGAGTGAGAGTGATGCAGGAATTCTCAGAACTCTCTTAGGTGGCGGCACCAGGGAAGCAGATATGTACTACATTTAGTTTCTCAGGCAGGTGTTTATTTAATTGCTCTACTAAAGATGGGAGACTAGTTTGTTTATTTTAGTGCAGTATAACTTAAATTCTCACCTGAAACTACTTTTAAGCAAAAAAAAAAAAGCAAGTAGCAAAAAAAAAAAGGGGGGGGGCACAATTTTAAGTGTACAGTTTGACAAGTTTTACATATGTTCACATTCATGTAACTACCACCCAGATCATATAGAGAGCATTTCTAGCCTCTCAAAAGTTCCCTATGCCCTTTCCTGGGCAGAACATGCCCCAAGATATTTACCTTTGAAAAGAATTATATTATCAATGTTTCAAACATAAAGTATGGAGAAGAACAAAGTGTACTCCTCTACATGTCATTCTCATACTCATTATCCAGATTATAAAGATTTTGCCACACAACATTTATCTATTCCCTTTCTCTTTATTCATGGGTGTTAACTACTTTTAGCTCACCTCCAGTATTGCACCGTTCTATTTTGATATACATCTCTAAAAATGTGGATGTTTTCCTACATAGTCATAACTTTATTGTACTGTATGTTAATGATGTGGGATCATTTAATACTCAGTACATGTTACAATTTCCCTAATTGCCTTTGTATAATTATTTGGTCAAATTGGAATTCTGTTAAGGTCCATGGTAGTTCTCTCTTTTTGTCCTTGTTATTGACTTGTTAAAGATACTAATGAGTTGACCTGTAGAATGTCCTGCATTGTCTGTTTCCTTTAGGCGGTGTTTAACTTGTTTCTCCAGATGCTTTTTTTTTTTTTTTAAATTGGAATTCGGTTCTACAACCTTGACCCAATTCAGGTTCAGTTTTTTTTTTTTAGAATATGATGTTATATGTTTCATATCACATCACTTCAGGAGGCACATTGGATCTGGCCATTTCATTTTAGTGATGTAGATATTGATTCTTGAATTCAAATATTCACAGCCTGATCACTCCCTTTCCTTAGCAACCTTTCATCTAATGGCTTCCACATTAGCTTTAACCATTTATTATACAAATACTTGTCAGCCCCTCCACTGAGTACTTGTACTGTACAACACTGGGGTTATCAAGGTAGACAAAAGGAACTACTTGCTGACAAGTATAAAGACTGTTCATATATCCTCAGCCTAAGAGTATTACCCTGCCCTCTCCTCCCCAGTATGGAGTTTCTTTTTTAGAGCAGTTTTTCTAGCCAAGGAAAGAGGTGAATGGAAAATACAAGGAGAGCCCAGAGCTTCCTTACTGGCTAATTAAGCCCATTACCTTTTCTTCCTTTACTTCTTCCTCGTTTCATTCCTTTCTCTTCTCTCTTCCACTTTTCAATTATTTTGCTTTCATAAGGTGTCAGGTATGTTGAAGTTTGGTACTGGAGGTATGGTGCACCAACTTATTCTTTGTATGCCATGGTGATTCATGAGGGAGCTTGCTAGACAGATCGTACAACAACCTAACTGTGTGAAAGAGAAAAAGGAGACACAAACCTTGTTATCTTCCAAGCTTATGCGATAAGTGACCCTAATAATAAAGGCTGTCTTTATTGAAAGTATCTGGTAGCGCGCCTTCTCACAAGCAGCAAGGACTCTACCAAGAAGAAAGACAGTCAAACGCACATAGTGTAAATGTACACCAAAGCACACCTGATAAGGAAGTGTGTGCACTGCCCCCTCTGGAAACTCAGCATACTGTGTGTTGATCACAGTTGCTTAGGGCAGCTTAAAGTAGTTGAGTTGTATTATCACTAGGTCTTTTTGTGGAATTCAAATATTAAAAACTTTCACTCTACCTTGAGGAAAATACACAACTAACAAAAGAGATGCACATCTAAGAAGCAGGAAAAAGCAACACAGAAAAACCCACCAAGGTCTCGGAAAAGAAGTGTGTGAAGTAGGTGCCGTAAGGTCCTTGTGCCCTCACTTCATGCTGACAGGGTAGAAGGCCCATTGATCGCTAGCGTCCCTGGTATGTATCTGTGGATTTGAATTTCACAAAGTGAGATACCGCCAGCTGAGGGCTTGGCTGCTACTGTTACAGAGCTGTGGCGACTATCGCAAAACTGCCAAGTGGGAGACTTCTCAGATGACAAGATGTGGAATTCCTAAAAAGAAAAGTTTATTAGCAAAAACTTTCTAATGCTGTCTCTTTAGAGAAGCACATTTTGCATTTGTTTAGGACCAGAGTTCTAGCTGTTGACTTCTCTTCCTGCACAGAGAAGAAAGGATGCCATGAGCAAGTGCTGCTCATGTTGGGCAGGAGACGTGCTCTTGCCAAGCGGGTCGGCAGGACACGGGGACTGCATGCCTCGCAATGGTGCAGATTGGCTCAGATTTACTCATCTCTGTGGACTCTCAGTGCTCCCTGACAGATTTCAGCTTCTGGAAAAGGAAGGGCCACCTTGAGGGCACCTGCTGTTCACCCTCTATTAGCTGAAGACTGAAGAACATAGTAGCTGTTTGTAGCAACTTGGCATGAGGTGATCCTGGCTACCCTCGAGTCAGCTCCAGGACATGGTTACATTTTCCAAGTTGTTCACCACATGACCTTGAGTAGGAATAAAAGTCAGTGCTTATTAGGGGCATGTAGAGAGTTGATAATAGGCCTCTCACAAGTCCCTGACCTAGATACAGGGGCTATCATGCCTTGGATGTTATTGGGAGCTGTGTTGTATGTGTTCTATTTAGCTCCCTAGTGGAGAATAATAACAGTAGCAACAGTATTATTAATAAAACCCAGATGTCAGCACAGACCTTCTGTTCTCTATCTTCAGGGATTAATACTGATTCAGGGCTGGCTCCTACTTCTTGCTTCTGGGAGAATTTATTCCATGTTCTTAGCCTCTCATCTCCCATACAAGTTCCCTTCTTTCTATCCCATGCTGAACGAACACTGTACACATCCCCTGCTCTTTGAATTACATGAAAAAATTACCCTTGTGGGACACTTATGTGTAATAGTCTTTACTGCACATGTGAGAATGCAAAAGGGGGTTTATATCCTAGCAGAGCAAATATCTTAAATGGAAAACAGAAAAAAAATGAAACAAAGCAATTTTCAGTCACCGCAGTGTTGCTTTCCTTTAATCCTTTTGCTCCCTCCTTTTTCTTCTTTTTTGAGTTAAAAAAAAAAATCCTATTAATTAATTTATCTCTTGTCTGTGCCGAGTCTTTGTTGCCGTGCATGGGCCTTCTTCAGCTGTGGTGAGCAGGGGCTACTCTTCTGCTGTAGTACTCAGGCGTCTCATTGTGGAGGCTTCACTCGTCGGAGAGCTTAGGCTCTAGGGCATGAGGGCTTTAGTAGTTGTGGCTCACGGGCTCTGGAGCACTGGCTTAGCTGCACGTGGGTTTAGTTGCACCTCAGCATGTAGGATCTTCCCAGACCATGGATCAAACCCATGTTCCTTACAGAGGTAGGTGGATTCTTATTCACTGTACCTCCAGGAAAGTCCGTCTCCCTTCTTTACTTTATCCTATTAATTAATTTATCTCTTGTCTGTGCCGAGTCTTTGTTGCTGTGCATGGGCTTTCTTCAGCTGTGGTGAGCAGGGGCTACTCTTCTGCTGCAGTACTCAGGCGTCTCATTGTGGAGGCTTCACTCATCATAGAGCTTAGGCTCTAGGGCATGAGGGCTTTAGTAGTTGTGGCTCACGGGCTCTGGAGCACTGGCTTAGTTGCACGTGGGTTTAGTTGCACCTCAGCATGTAGGATCTTCCCAGACCATGGATCAAACCCATGTTCCTTACAGAGGTAGGTGGATTCTTATTCACTGTACCTCCAGGAAAGTCCGTCTCCCTTCTTTACTTCTGCTGCTTCCCCTTTGGAAGTTGAAATAGACCCTGCTATCCTCAGTCTCTGCTCTAGGGATCTTCTTGTATACCCAAAGACAAATGCATGTGCTCTTGCTCTGCTAAGCCATCTACTCTGGTCTCAATCCTTCTTACCTATCAGTCTCTGCAACTGAAAGAGGGCAGCATAGAGACTTATTTTCCCAGTAACATAAGTTAATTCCTCCCTCTGTTCTTTCAGCTTGGAAGGCAGATTTAATTATTGTTAGTTTTGATTAAAAACAAGCTTTTCTTCCCCTTCCACTGCTAGAATAATAATATAAGGGAGCATTGTGAGGTATGATTATTCTATTTTCATAATGTTATCTATTATTAATAATATCTTTTTCTCCTCCCAAGGTTTGCTCAATAATGTAGCAAATACATTGGACTCGAAGCTCTGATAATAAAATTGCAGAATTCTCCAAGGCCAAAGGCCAGTTTTAAGTCATAATCTTTATTCCTACTGCTCGGAAAGCCAAACTGGCTTCCCTATCTTTGTCAGTGAATCACATTTAAGGAGGGCCCAGAGAGAGGAAGATGATGACTTTTGAAAAAATGCAGAATTCATATTGTGGAATTCATATTGTCCTACTCAAAGAAGGACTTTAGGCTTGCTCCTCTCCTTTTCCTGTACATATTTGGGGATGTCAGAGTCATCTGTTCCTTCTTCTCCACATGATCTCTTGTTTTAAAATTGCTTTCTATTGGACCAGTAGAGTGTTTGATACTAATTAGGCAAGGAGAAAGTGGTAGGAAAGACACAGCTGAGCCAGAGAATATATGCATTTCCCACCATTTTATTTGCAAAGATATTTAGATTATTCTCCATTAGGTAGATGCCAAAGAAGATGGAAGGGGCAAAAGCCTTCTTGCAGGTGTCTCCCAGAAGGACTGTGAAAGAGTGGATCCCAGTTACAAAAAGTCTGTAGGTTAAATGTCACAAGGAAAGGGGTGAGGAGTAGAGGCCAAGATAAAGCTGGATTTTCCATATCAGACCCTATGTAGAGGAAAACCCGTCAGGACTCTGCAGTGAACCAACAAAGCACAGCTAGTACCTGCACACCTGGCATGCAGAGAAGGCCCTGCCAAACGGTGGATAAGAGACAGCAACAATTACCAGAAACAATGCGCTTGCAGAGAGCAACTTGCTGCATCTCAAGTAAGTCAGTGTTGGCCTTTTCTGCACCAGTTACCTGAGGTCCAGGGGGAAATGTGGGTTGAAAAATCAGAGAGGAGAAAGGGAGAAGGCAGTCATGAGAAGGCAGACCATGCCTTCAGCGGGGTGCTGGGAGCAGTTCATACTTGCTCCGGAGACTAAGTTTAAATGTTCAGGAATGCTGCCAGTTGTTTGTTGGTGGTTTGGATCAGCCCTGATGAGACTACTGTGTATAGCATCAATACATAGTGGAAATCGGCCAGTGCTACAAACTGGGGTCTTGAGCTTTTCTCTCCCCTAAAGAGCTGGTCCCCACGTGTGCCACTGCCTTCTCCCTACACCTGGCAGGTGGTCTCTGGGGACGGTGAGAGCCCAAGGGGGTAACATATCTGATTATTTCAAGAAGAGAAAAGAAATTAAATTGAAATAGAAATAAAGAATCCTGCATCCCAGCAAGAAAAGGGAGGTTAACAAAATAAAATTGTGTCAGTTATTAAAAAAGCAAAAACCATTCTGTAGCCTTACCAAACTGGACTTCTGCAGGGGAGGAAAAGTAACTTCCCTCTACTTTTCTGAGTTCTAGAACTGGACATGGAACAACAGACTGGTTTCAGATAAAAAAAGGAGTGCGTCAAGGCTGTATATTGTCACGCTGCTTATTTAACTTATATGCAGAGTACATCATAAGAAACACTGGGCTGGAAGAAGCACAAGCTGGAATCAAGATTGCCAGGAGAAATATCAATAACCTCAGATATGCAGATGACACCACCCTTATGGCAGAAAGTGAAGAACTAAAGAGCTTCTTGATGAAAGTGAAAGAGGAGAGTGAAAAGGTTGGCTTAAAGCTCAACATTCAGAAAACTAAGATCATGGCATCCGGTCCCATCACTTCACGGCAAATAGATGGAGAAACAGTGGAAACAGTGAGAAACTTTATTTTGGGGGGCTCCAAAATCACTGCAGATGGTGACTGCAGCCATGAAATTAAAAGACGCTTACTCTTTGGAAGAAAAGTTATGACCAATCTAGACAGCGTATTAAAAAGCAGAGACATTACTTTGCCAACAAATGTCCATCTAGTCAAGGCTATGGTTTTTCCAGTAGTCACGTATGGATGTGAGAGTTGGACTATAAAGAAAGCTAAGTGCCAAAGAACTGATGCTTTTGAATTGTGGTGTTAGAGAAGACTCTTGAGAGTCCCTTGGACTGCAAGCAGATCCAACAAGTCCATGCTAAAGGAGATCAGTCCTGAATATTCATTGGAAGGACTGATGTTGAAGCTGAAACTCCAATATTTTGGCCACCTCATGCGAAGAGCTGACTCATTTGAAAAGACCCTGATGCTGGGAAAGATTGAGGGCATGAGGAGAAGGGGACGACAGAGGATGAGATGGTTGGATGGCATCACCAACTCAATGGGCATGAGTTTGAGTAAACTCCGGGAGTTGGTGATGGACAGGCAGGCCTGGCATGCTGCAGTCCATGGGGTCGCAAAGAGTCGGACATGACTGAGCAACTGAACTTTTCTGAGTTCTAGCTGATACTTCTGTAATAATAGACAGATTAACAAAAGAAAAACAAACAAGTTTATTAACATGTACACCTTATGTATACATGGGAGATACATAGAAGAAAATGAGTAGCTGGCCTGAGATGACTTAGAATTCAGACTTGAATACCATCTTAATAGGGAAAGGGGAAAAAGATATATGTAGGCTTCTTGGTAGAAAGTGGATGATTTTTAGGAAAGTTGAAAGGGTCATTAGAAGAACATATATGTGAGATATGATAGTTTGTGGGAAAGTTTGTTTCAGTGTGGTGCTGACCTTTATCCTTCTCTCCTGTGATAGGAGTCAGTTTTCTCTGCCTAACGAAGGCCCTGGGGAAGAGATTTATGACAAGTGAGTTCCTTTCGGAAGAGCTGTGTTTAGACACACGTGAGGAGCTCAGAGAAAGCCTCTCCCAGCATTTGCTGTTTCTCAAGTGCCTTCGGCTCAAAATAGTCAATACACCCAAGTGACCTATTTTGGAGTAGCGTTTTAAGGTAACATATTCTGCTCTCTCTCACTTCTGTTATGGATTGAATCATGTTCTCCCCAAAAGATATGTTGATGTTTTAATCCCCAGGACCTCAGAATGTGACCTTATTTGGAAATGTAATCTTTACAGAGGTGATAAAGATAAAACGAGGTCATTAGTCCCTAATCCAATAGGACTGGTGTCATTATGAGGCATTTGGACAGAGACAGATAAGTGCAGAAAGGAGGTGATATCAAGACACACAGGGAGAAGATGGCCATATAACTACAATGATGCATCTACAGGCCAAGGACCTGAGAATTGCTGGCAACTACCAGAAGCAGAAGAGACAACGTAGGCTCCCTTGATAGAGCCCACAGAGACACCGTGGTCCGTGAACTCTGATTTTGGACTCCTAACCTTCAGAACTGTGAGACAATAAACTTTTGTTGTTCTAAGCCAGTTTTGGTACTTGTTATGGCAACCCTTGGAAACTAATACAGCTGCCAAAATTCAGTTGCAAAAATGGTTCGGTTCAGTTCAGTCGCTCAGTCGTGTCCGACTTTGCGACCCCATGAATTGCAACACGCCAGGCCTCCCTGTCCATCACCAACTCCCAGAGTTCACTCAGACTCACGTCCATCGAGTCAGTGATGCCATCCAGCCATCTCATCCTCGGTCGTCCCCTTCTGCTCCTGCCCCCAATCCTCCCAGCGTCAAAGTCTTTTCCAATGAGTCAACTCTTCGCATGAGGTGGCCAAAGTATTGGAGTTTCAGTGTTAGCATCATTCTTTCCAAAGAAATCCCAGGGTTGATCTCCTTCAGAATGGACTGGTTGGATCTTCTTGCAGACCAAGGGACTCTCAAGAGTCTTCTCTAACACCACAGTTCAAAAGCATCAATTCTTCGGTGCTCTGCTTTCTTCACAGTCCAACTCACACATCCATACATGACCACAGGAAAAACCATAGCCTTGACTATATGGACCTTTATGGCAAAGTATTGTCTCTGCTTTTGAATATACTATCTAGGTTGGTCATAACTTTTCTTCCAAGGAGTAAGTGTCTTCTAATTTCATGGCTGCAATCACCATCTGCAGTAATTTTGGAGCCCCCCAAAATAAAGTCTGACACTGTTTCCACTGTTTCTCCATCTATTTCCCATGGATTGATGGGACCAGATGCCATGATCTTTGTTTTCTAAACGTTGAGCTTTAAGCCAACTTTTTCAGTCTCCTGTTTTACTTTCACCAAGAGGCTTTCTAGTTCCTCTTCACTTTCTGCCATAAGGGTGGTGTCATCTGCATATCTGAGGTTATTGATATTTCCCCCAGCAAAAATGGTTAGTTTATTGATTATTTACAATGTGTGTGGTGAAACCTAGATTTATTTATATTAACTGAATTAATCCTTACAGAAGCCCTGTAAGGATGAGAAAACAAGCTTCTGTTAGTCATTGCTAAAAAGCACCACAGAAGTTTCCAGCAAGGAGGAGTCTTGGATATCTCAAAATCAGCAACAGGGAAAGGTCACTTGGTTTCTCCAGGCAGACAGTAAGGAGCTGGTACTTACAGGGAGAGTTATTGTCATTCTATCCAGACCCATCCATTGCTCCAGTTTACTTAAAATCTGAAAATGTGTCCTTTGGCTTAAGGGATATGGCAGTAACTAGGGAGATGATAATGAGCAACCAAACAAAAAGGATATTCTCCAACAATTTGCGATTAATTCAAGGTGTTGGCGCTCAAGCACTAAGTGCTGCAAGGATGGAACTGGCTTAGATAGCTTGCTGGGTGTTCCAGCTACCCCTAGCCGAATGCTTCGAGGCCGAACAATTTAGCAAGAATGAAATATCAGGGGCACACAACAGAGCCAAGTGGAGAAGGGAAAGTATTCTAAAATGCTAATCTGAGAAGTGAAATGGTAGCGTGGCTGTGAGGGAAGTCAGATGGAGAATGATGAGTTGTAGATCAGCAAATATTAATAAGTACCATGATTCTGGATTCAGGAGGTTTACATAGTAGGCTAACAAATGGGGGTCAGCTGCCTTAAAAATGCTAAGCACAGCTTAGTTTACAGTTTTGACTTAACTCTTAAAGCTGTAAAGCTCATGGCAAACAGCCTGAGAGACAGTATGGAGGTTTCAATGAATATCAGCAGATGTAGTAAATTTGGGGGCCAGAATGTCTTAAATGAAATGATTTTTAGTGGCTCTCAGAAGATAGTGGGAACAGGACATTCCATCTTGGAGACTGTCTGCCAGAATGAGGATGACACTGGAACCTTGGAAGTGGTAGAGCTTTTTGTCAAAATTCAAAGATTTTGGTCCTAATATGGGACTAAGAAAGAGGCTTCAGGTGATGGCTGTATTTTCCTGGCTGATCTCTGGCTTATGTATAGATCTTATATTTTAAATCCACATAATATCTTTATTTATTAAGTATCTGTTTTGTACTGGGGTCTATGCCAATTGCAGGGGACACTAAAATGAAAATTGCTTCTTGCCATCAGTAACAGTCAAGTAAAGGTCTTGTTTAGAGAGAGAAGTGCAAACAATTATAATGTAATGTAAAAATGACTACTAGAAGCCTGCACGTGGTGCTCCAGAAGCTCTGAGTTAGGAAGGACCAACTCCCCGGTGATAGAGAGTGGATTGTCAAGGAAGGCTCCATAAAAAAAGGAGGTATAATTATAGGACTGAGGTCCATGAAATAGGTCAGCAGGTGCCAGATTACAGAGACTCTCATACCAGGCTTAAGGGAGCCATTTAAATCTTTTAAATTGTTTGGTGACGTGATTAAATGTGTTCTTTAGAAACATCTCTATGGCAGCCATGTGGAGGCTGAAGTGACAAAAATATACAGTGTGGCTTACTTTGTTCTAAAAGGCAATTTTACCTTTAACTGTGTATATACCTTATTGACTATACTCAAGCCACAAAATGCACAGACTTAGAAGCCCTGCATTACGTGCCTGTACCTAGGTTTGTCACTGATTCACCATATGCCTATGTTGTAATCTTACAGTCTATAGAATTGGTTAAGACTAATGAGTAATAGGTTGTGTTCAAATGTTCAGTCTAATAATTATCACAAATACTATAGGCTCTCTCTTTTAAGTGAGTTTTTCCATTGCATTCTTGGCTTTACAAAATACATTAACACAATTTAATAATAGATCTCTTAGAACATGGTTGTGTAATATAAAGGAGCAAAGCAAAGTCAAAAATAAGATACTAAGAGTTATTCTACAGAAATCCTATTGTTTTCAAGCTACTGCTGCATTTCTTTTTCTAGTTAAGGAAAGAAAGAAAACCAAACGTTCTCCTGCATTTAAATAGTCATGAAAACAGATGTTCTTAATGATAACTTATGTTAAAACTTATTTTTGTTTGTTTTACCCTATATTCCACAAGCATGGTTCTCAAATTTCAGTAGTTACCAGAATCACCTTCAGGACTTGTTAAAACAGAGTACTGTGTCCTGCCCCCAGCGTTTCTTATTCCGTTGGTGTGGGATGAGGCTTGAGCATTTGTGTCTTTAAGCTTCAGGTGATGTTACTGCTGCTAGTCCAGGGGCCACACATGAAGAGCCATCTACCTGAAATAGTAATGTACATGTGAAGTTGCTCAGTCATGTCTGACTCTTTGTGATCTCACGGACTGTGGCCCACTAGGCTCCTCTGTCCATGGAAATCTCCAGGCAAGAATACTGGAGTGGGTTGCCATTTCCTTCTCCACTAAAGTAATAATAACTAACTTTTATTGAGCACTTTCTGTGTTCCAGCTGTGTTCTGAATACCTTACTTAACTTTAGCTCATTAAATCCTCATGATAACCCTAAGACTCTCCATTGGTTAAGAGTGTCTCCCTTTGTGTACCAGAGGAGAAGTTTGGCTCTAAATCACAAGAGAATCTTATCAGTGGAGAAGGTACCAACTTAAATCTGCATAACAAACTTGTCCTTGTTTACTATGCTAATAGCCTCCTGTAACTAACTTTTTCTCACCTTTCCTTCTTTGGTCTTTAGATGAAGATGATATTTAGGTCAGCATTCCAAGCCACCCTAGAGAGTTACTCGTTTTCCCCTGTGCATCTACCATGTATACATAAGGTATACATGTTAATACATTTTTTCATTTTTCTCTCATTAATCTGTTTTTCATTATAGGGATCTCAGCTAGAACTCAGAAGAATGAAGGAAAATTTATTTTTCCTCTTTTAAAATCATCATAACAAATGAAGAAACTGAAACTTGAGAAAGTAAAGTAACTCAAGTTCACACAGCCAATAAGCAATGGGTGAGGACTATTAATAAATCCAGAGTTATACATGTTAGTGAATTATTGTCATTCTCCTGTTGGTGAATTCCTACCTCCCAAGCATGCCATGCATCTGGAAACTTTGGAACCCTGAGAACATTTTATTAATGTATTTTGTGACCAATATTTCCTTGTTCTGAGATGAACATTGTTCTTCATAAAAATATTCAAATTTTTAGGTAGAAACTTACTTCCTCCCCATGGGTGAGGACTATTAATAAATCCAGAGTTATACATGTTAGTGAATTATTGTCATTCTCCTGTTGGTGAATTCCTACCTCCCAAGCATGCCATGCATCTGGAAACTTTGGAACCCTGAGAACATTTTATTAATGTATTTTGTGACCAATATTTCCTTGTTCTGAGATGAACATTGTTCTTCATAAAAATATTCAAATTTTTAGGTAGAAACTTACTTCCTCCCCAATGAACACTTCTTGGAGAAGGCACTGGCAACCCACTCCAGTACTCTTGTCTGGAAAATCCCATGGACGGAGGAGCCTGGTAGGCTGCAGTCCATGGACATGACTGACACAACTTAGTAGCTGCTAAGTCACTTCAGTCGTGTCCGACTCTGTGCGACCCCATAGACGGCAGCCCACAAGGCTCCCCTCTCCCTGGGATTCTCCAAGCAAGAACACTGGAGTGGGTTGCCATTTCCTTCTCCAAACTTAGTAGCAGCAGCAATGAACACTTCTGACTAGAGAGAAATTGCTGAACTTGTTGACTAAGAGCAAAAATAAAGTGCATCTACTATTCAGTTTATGGCTTTTATTTTGGGGAGGTGGTAGGAGGAAGTCTAGATTGCCAGCCCTATAAATCATTTCATTTTTATCATATTCAGCATCATCTACTGTACTGTACATAGAGGTGGTTTTGAGAGCTTTGTGGAGATTATTGTTTCAATAGTACAGATGGTTCTGATAGATATTTAAGGCATCTTGGGGAACAAGAATATGATCCTGAGTCAGGGGAACTCGGTCATGTAAATCACATTGTTTCAAGTCCTTTGGCTTCTAAACATCTAAAATGAGCACATATTTTATTGGCTGATTAACTAATTGCTCGAGTCACTGAAGGCCCAAGCTACAATCTCATGCTTGACCACACACCAGGGATTTTTCTATTACTTATTTTTCTGGATCTTTGCCTGTTTTCCTCTCTCTATCCATAACCACATATGTATAATGGCTAGTGAACATTTCCTCACCAGCACACACATTAATACTTTACTTTTCATGGATATGCTAGGTCAGAACATTTTCTGTTATGAAACTAAGTATTACTATAAAACACCTTCTCTCACCAAAGGAATGCCAAATTTAGTTTTAAAGCTATTTTGTCAGAATATAATGGGAGAAAGAGCCATCATCACTTGGAGATAAAGTTTCCTATGAAGGAGAAAACATTGATGCCTGGTATGCTTTTAATTTTAACACCAGTGTGTCAAAATTGAATACACTGAATACAATTCGTCCACTGATAAACTCTCATTTAATTCTGAACAAAACTGCAAAAAGGAATTATACACTGAAATTCACTGTGAAAATTATCTTAGAAATGAGCAAATCTAAAAGAGGAATATATCCCCATACTCCTGAAAGTTTACAAGATTTGCTAAAAATTATTAATATGGAATATTTATAAGAGCCTCCTCTATTTACTAGCTCAATATCCTCACAGTTCTACCCACCATCTAAAGGGAGTTGATCATAGTCAGAAATGTTTCTAAGTCTGGAAGCATGGTATATTTTTCCATCTATTTGTGTCATCTTCAATTTCTTTCACCAGTGTCTTATAGTTTTGGGAGTACAAGTCTTTTGCTTCCTCAGGTAGGTTTATTCCTAGATATTTTATTCTTTTTGATGTGAGGGTAAATGGAATTGTTTCCTTAATTTCTCTTTCTGGTCTTTTGTTGTTAGTATATAGAAATGTAACAGTTTTCTGTGTATTAATTTGTATCTTGCCACTTTATTGAATTCGTTGATTCTCTCTAGGAGTTTTCTGGTAGCATCTTTAGGATTTTCTAGGTGTAGTATCATGTCATCTGCAAACAGTGACAGTTTGCTTCATATTTTCCAATGAATTCCTTTTATTTCTTTTTCTTCTCTGGTTGCTGTGACTAGGACTTCCAAAACTATGTTGAATAAAAGTGGTAGAGTGGGCATCCTTGTCTTGTTCCTGATCTTAGAGGAAGTGCTTTGAGCTTTTCACTGTTGAGACTGATGTTAGCTGTGGGTTGATCATATATAAGCTTTATTATGTTAAGATATGTTCCCTCTGGGCTTCCCAGGTGGCTCAGTGATAAAGAATAAGCAGATGTGGGTCTGATCCCTGAGTGGGGAAGATACTCTGGAGAAGGAAATGGCAACCCACTCTAGTAATCTTGCCTGGAAAATTCCATGGACAGAGGAGCCTGGCAGGCTGCAGCCCATGGGATCTCAAAACAGTTGGACATGACTTAAAGACTAAACAACAATAAATGTTCCCTCTATGTCCACTTTCTGGAGAGTTTGTACAATAGATGTTGGATTTTGTCAAAAGCTTTTTCCTGCATCTATCAAGATAATCATATGGTTTTTATTTTTTAATTTGTTAATGTGGTATATCACACTAATTGATTTACAGATGTTGGAAAATCCTTGCATCCCTGCGATATATCCCACTTGATCATACTGTATGATCTTTTAAATTTAAAAGCTTTTGGATAGCAAAGAAAACCATAAACAAAACAGAAAGACAATGTACAAAATGGGGGAAAATGTTTGCAATGATGCAACCGACAAGGGTTTAATTTCCAAAATACATAAACAACTCATACAACTCAATACCTTCCCCCAAAAAACCCTAATAAAAAATGGGCAGATCTAAATAGATGTTTCTCCAAAGAATACATACAGTAGCCAACATCTCTAATTATTAGAGAAATGTAAATCAAAATAACAATGAGGAGAAGGAAATGGCGACCCACTCCAGTGTTCTTGCCTGGAGAATCCCAGGGACAGGGGAGCCTAGTGGGCTGCCGTCTGTAGGGTCGCACAAAGTCGGACACGACTGAAGTGACTTAGCAGCAGCATCACATTACACTGGTCAGAATGGATGTCATCAAGAGTCTATAAATAATAAATACTGGAGAGGGGGGTGGAGAAAAAAGAACTCTCCTATACTACTGGTGGAAATGTAATTTGGTACAGCTTCTATGCAGAATAGTATGGAGATTCCTTAAAAATCTAAAAATAGAGTTACCATATTACAAAGCCATTAAAATGAATGAAATAATGTCATTTGCAGCGATATGGATGGACCTAGAGATTATCGTACTAACTAAAGTAAACCAGACAAAGACAAATATCATATGATATTGCTTATATGTGGAATCTAAAAAATAATACAAATGAACGTACTTACAAAATAGAGCCATAGACATAGAAAACAAACTTATGATTACCAAAGGGGAAAGGGTGTGGGAGGGATAAAGTAGGAGTTTGGGATTAACATACACATGCTACTATACATAAAAATAGATAACCAACAGGAACCTACTATATAGCACAGGGAACTATACTCAATATTTTGTAATAACTTATAAGGGAAAAGAATCAGAAAAAGAATAGATATACATATATGTATACATATATGTATATCTATTCTTTTTCTAATTCTTTTTGCCAACAAAGGTCCATATAGTCAAACCTATGATTTTTCCAGTAGTCGTGTATGAATGTGACTGTAAAGAAGGACCATAAAGAAGGCTGAGTGCTGAAGAATTGATGCTTTCAAACTGTGGTGTTGGAGCAGACTTTTGAGAGCCCCTTGGACTGCAAGGAGATCAAAACCAGTCAATCCTAAAGGAAATCAACCCTGAATATTCAGTGGAAGGACTGATGCTGAAACTCCAATAGTTTGGCCACCTGATGTGAAGAGCAGGCTCATTAGAAAAGACCCTGAGGCCAGTAAAGATTGAAGGCAGGGGAGAAAGGGATGACAAAGGACAAGATGATAGGGTGGCATCTCTGACTCAATGGACAGGAGTTTGAGTAAGCTCCAGGAGATGGTGAAGGACAGGGAAGCTTGGCATGCTGCAGTTCATGGGGTTGCAAAGAGTCGGATATAACTGAGCAACTGAACAACAACATAACTGAATCACTTTGCTGTGCACCTGAAACTAACGTGACATAAATCACTATACTTCACTTTAAAAAAAAGAATATATGGTACCAAAGAAGCCAGAGGAAGAAGTAAATTGAGAGGGAAGGAATAATGGCAAGATCTTTTTCTGCAAAGAAGTTAAAGTTGATAAGGTTTTGGGAAAAGTCTATCAGATTTGGTGATTAGAATATTCAGGCAGTTTTATTTAAGGGCTGAAAGTCATGGGAAGCTGAGCAAGCAGTTAAGCCCCTGTTACCTGATACTATGAGGTTTGTAGAGGATTCAGTAATCAGAGTATTTAAACTTTTTCTATCAATGTTTAGCAGCTTAAAGACATGAGCAGAGGATGTAGGGTGCAGGGAAGGGATGGGTATACCTGATACTTGGTGTTGAAGATTTTAATGATGGGAATGGGTCTAAGGATTGAAGTTTGTTAGAAAAGACAGCATTGAAATATCTGACTACGGGCTTTTGCTTCAGAAAGGAGGCAAAGTCAGAAGGCCAGAAGAGGATTTAAGAGACTTTTCAAACTGCATTCTTTGTTTCAACTTGGACCAGTGGGTCAGAGATAAGGCCAACGTGTACAGATCTCAGTACCTTACCCCACTAAACATCACAAAAACTTTGCTTTGATCAGTTTTGGTTATTAGGGCTTGGCTCAGATGGTAAAGAATCTGCCTGCAATGTGGGAGACCTGGGTTCCATCCCAGAGTTGGGAAGATCCCCTGGAGGAGGGCACAGCAACCCGTTCTAGAATTCTTGCCTGGAGAATCCCATGGACAGGGGAGCCTGGCAGGCTACAGTCCATGGGGTCACAAAGAGTCGGACACGACTGAAGCAACTNTTAGGGCTTGGCTCAGATGGTAAAGAATCTGCCTGCAATGTGGGAGACCTGGGTTCCATCCCAGAGTTGGGAAGATCCCCTGGAGGAGGGCACAGCAACCCGTTCTAGAATTCTTGCCTGGAGAATCCCATGGACAGGGGAGCCTGGCAGGCTACAGTCCATGGGGTCACAAAGAGTCGGACACGACTGAAGCAACTAAGCACAGCACGGCATGCTGCGTTTCCTTGCTGCTTGCTCCCCAGTTCCACTTTCCACCTTTTACGTTCTGCTCTGCGACCTGGTAGGCTGATGAAGAGGGACCGTAACAGTTTGCTCGGCTGCTTCTATTTGTATTTAGCTATTGGGGAGCACAGGCCTGAGACTGGAGGGAGGGGGAATGTGAGGGAGGTATTCACTCTTCTGGCTCCCTTACTATAAGGTCATTTGGTCCTCTCCCCTTCAGGCCTAGAGACAATAATAATGCCCAGCTCTCTTAGCCCTTTGTGATTTCTCTATTCTCTGTCACACATTTGAAATTTTCTATATAGGCTGCATATGCTTTACTTTCTCAGATTACCCAAGTTGAAAGTTCCATCTGGACCCTGTCTGACACAATTTTTATGTGAGATTTCATTATAAAATTTTGCATCACTAAAAAAAAATGTTTGAAATTGGTGGACTAGTACAGGAGTTGGCAAATTTTTTTCCTAAAGAGCCATATAGTAAATACTTTTGGCTTTACAGATTATACAGTATCTGTCATCATTCTTCAACTCTGTTCTCTTAGTGATAAAGCAGCATAGATAATAAGTGAATGAATGTGCCTACGTTTCAATAAA
Organism: Oreotragus oreotragus; assembly: GCA_006410675.1. NCBI lineage: Eukaryota > Metazoa > Chordata > Mammalia > Artiodactyla > Bovidae > Oreotragus > Oreotragus oreotragus. The sequence continues at coordinate 52,226 of SJYX01022236.1, forward strand.
AGTTTATTTACAAAGATAAGGCAATGGGTTTTACTTTTGGCCTATTAGACTGTAGTTTACTGATCCTTGATCAAGGAGAAGCAGTCTTCTGCTTGATTCATAAGAGTGGTTCTCAATCTGGGAAGACTTTGACCTNACAGCTTCTATGCAGAATAGTATGGAGATTCCTTAAAAATCTAAAAATAGAGTTACCATATTACAAAGCCATTAAAATGAATGAAATAATGTCATTTGCAGCGATATGGATGGACCTAGAGATTATCGTACTAACTAAAGTAAACCAGACAAAGACAAATATCATATGATATTGCTTATATGTGGAATCTAAAAAATAATACAAATGAACGTACTTACAAAATAGAGCCATAGACATAGAAAACAAACTTATGATTACCAAAGGGGAAAGGGTGTGGGAGGGATAAAGTAGGAGTTTGGGATTAACATACACATGCTACTATACATAAAAATAGATAACCAACAGGAACCTACTATATAGCACAGGGAACTATACTCAATATTTTGTAATAACTTATAAGGGAAAAGAATCAGAAAAAGAATAGATATACATATATGTATACATATATGTATATCTATTCTTTTTCTAATTCTTTTTGCCAACAAAGGTCCATATAGTCAAACCTATGATTTTTCCAGTAGTCGTGTATGAATGTGACTGTAAAGAAGGACCATAAAGAAGGCTGAGTGCTGAAGAATTGATGCTTTCAAACTGTGGTGTTGGAGCAGACTTTTGAGAGCCCCTTGGACTGCAAGGAGATCAAAACCAGTCAATCCTAAAGGAAATCAACCCTGAATATTCAGTGGAAGGACTGATGCTGAAACTCCAATAGTTTGGCCACCTGATGTGAAGAGCAGGCTCATTAGAAAAGACCCTGAGGCCAGTAAAGATTGAAGGCAGGGGAGAAAGGGATGACAAAGGACAAGATGATAGGGTGGCATCTCTGACTCAATGGACAGGAGTTTGAGTAAGCTCCAGGAGATGGTGAAGGACAGGGAAGCTTGGCATGCTGCAGTTCATGGGGTTGCAAAGAGTCGGATATAACTGAGCAACTGAACAACAACATAACTGAATCACTTTGCTGTGCACCTGAAACTAACGTGACATAAATCACTATACTTCACTTTAAAAAAAAGAATATATGGTACCAAAGAAGCCAGAGGAAGAAGTAAATTGAGAGGGAAGGAATAATGGCAAGATCTTTTTCTGCAAAGAAGTTAAAGTTGATAAGGTTTTGGGAAAAGTCTATCAGATTTGGTGATTAGAATATTCAGGCAGTTTTATTTAAGGGCTGAAAGTCATGGGAAGCTGAGCAAGCAGTTAAGCCCCTGTTACCTGATACTATGAGGTTTGTAGAGGATTCAGTAATCAGAGTATTTAAACTTTTTCTATCAATGTTTAGCAGCTTAAAGACATGAGCAGAGGATGTAGGGTGCAGGGAAGGGATGGGTATACCTGATACTTGGTGTTGAAGATTTTAATGATGGGAATGGGTCTAAGGATTGAAGTTTGTTAGAAAAGACAGCATTGAAATATCTGACTACGGGCTTTTGCTTCAGAAAGGAGGCAAAGTCAAAAGGCCAGAAGAGGATTTAAGAGACTTTTCAAACTGCATTCTTTGTTTCAACTTGGACCAGTGGGTCAGAGATAAGGCCAACGTGTACAGATCTCAGTACCTTACCCCACTAAACATCACAAAAACTTTGCTTTGATCAGTTTTGGTTATTAGGGCTTGGCTCAGATGGTAAAGAATCTGCCTGCAATGTGGGAGACCTGGGTTCCATCCCAGAGTTGGGAAGATCCCCTGGAGGAGGGCACAGCAACCCGTTCTAGAATTCTTGCCTGGAGAATCCCATGGACAGGGGAGCCTGGCAGGCTACAGTCCATGGGGTCACAAAGAGTCGGACACGACTGAAGCAACTAAGCACAGCACGGCATGCTGCGTTTCCTTGCTGCTTGCTCCCCAGTTCCACTTTCCACCTTTTACGTTCTGCTCTGCGACCTGGTAGGCTGATGAAGAGGGACCGTAACAGTTTGCTCGGCTGCTTCTATTTGTATTTAGCTATTGGGGAGCACAGGCCTGAGACTGGAGGGAGGGGGAATGTGAGGGAGGTATTCACTCTTCTGGCTCCCTTACTATAAGGTCATTTGGTCCTCTCCCCTTCAGGCCTAGAGACAATAATAATGCCCAGCTCTCTTAGCCCTTTGTGATTTCTCTATTCTCTGTCACACATTTGAAATTTTCTATATAGGCTGCATATGCTTTACTTTCTCAGATTACCCAAGTTGAAAGTTCCATCTGGACCCTGTCTGACACAATTTTTATGTGAGATTTCATTATAAAATTTTGCATCACTAAAAAAAAATGTTTGAAATTGGTGGACTAGTACAGGAGTTGGCAAATTTTTTTCCTAAAGAGCCATATAGTAAATACTTTTGGCTTTACAGATTATACAGTATCTGTCATCATTCTTCAACTCTGTTCTCTTAGTGATAAAGCAGCATAGATAATAAGTGAATGAATGTGCCTACGTTTCAATAAAAGTTTATTTACAAAGATAAGGCAATGGGTTTTACTTTTGGCCTATTAGACTGTAGTTTACTGATCCTTGATCAAGGAGAAGCAGTCTTCTGCTTGATTCATAAGAGTGGTTCTCAATCTGGGAAGACTTTGACCTTAGGGTATGTTTGACAGTAACTGTAGACATTTTTGATTATCACAACTGGAGGAGGGTTATGCTTGGGGAATGTGTCCCTGAGCTAGTTCTTTTCATTATCATCTTCTGGGGCTCTGTGTTTAAGACTGGATACCTTAACATTTCAGAAAGGGAAGAAGAGGAATTGATAATGTCAACATGGGTTATTATACTATGAGTTTCATCTATTTTTTGTACTATGAGCTTTCAATGAAACTACATATGATCCTGAAACTATTGAACCAGAACAAAATTGCAATATTTGTATTCCCTAAACTGAACTGATATTTCTTTTTACTAATGTCCTTATTTACTGACAGGGGACCATGTCTCACTCCTCACTCACCCTACCACCATATCATTAATTAGAGGACAAGTTGAAGAACAAGGACACACAGAAATCTGTGTCTGGATGACATCATAATTTTGATCAGCTTAACGTCTGCCAGTAGTTTTGAAGAGATGCTTAACTTTTGGAAATCACTTCTTTATTGCAACCAAAGCTATTAAGTTTAAAGGTCCATAAAGATGAGATAAACAGTCATAAAGACCTTTTGAAATTCATACACAGTGTATTAAATGGATTTAATCACTGTCAGTTAAAAATGGTGATGTTTTAGTAATGTCCATACACTGGCAAAAATCAGATCACTGACTGCTTAATGGGGGACAAATATCTCAGTGGATGACATGTTGCTTATTTGTGACTTCTGAGTCATTTTTACAGGGTTTTCAAGGGAATAACTTGACCTTAGTGTACTACAATGAAAAGCAGCTCTATATCTAGGCTCATTCTTTTTAAAATTAATTTTAGAGTTCATTTTTTCTAGTAAACACTTTTCTCATAGTGTAATTTATAGATTGATAATCCTTAAAAGATCATTTTAGAGTAATTCTGGCCTTGAATATCAGGAAAAGAAACGCAATTGAAAAGCCAAATTAAGTGAGTATATAAAATACACAGTATAATCTTAAGCCAGCTAGTATTGATTGTTTTCTGTGTGCCAGACAGTATACTAAACAGTTTTCACAGATTACCTTTTTAATTCTTCTGGTAAACTGGAGGTATGTGCAATTATCATCACCCTCATTCTCTAGATGAAGAGAACTGGGGCATGAAGAGATTACATAATTCGTTCAAAATCACACAGTAAGTAGAGCTGTTGGAATTTGCGCCCAGGCAATTTAATTTCACAGCCTACATACACTTAATCATTCTCTTATGCCACTTTCCTTTGCTGTAGTTTGGTGGTATATATGAGAGGATTATTTTGAAGGTATTATGGTATATTTAATCTTAATAACCCAGGTAATAAAGATGTCTATAATACAAGTAAGTTTTGTGGTCTTGGGAAATCACATAACTTGCATCAGTAGAATGAGGGCCAATACTGAATGATTTTTAAAATGGTCTTTCTACTCCAACATGGTGTTTCCAAGATAGTATATAATATTTTTCAACCATATCATTCAATCAAATGGTCATCCTTTTATCATTAAAATTTTTGGAATAAACACTTTCCAAATTTGCAGAAAAATTTCCCAGTCCTTTCTGACCTCATTGGTTGGTGCTTACATGTAATAAGAAACTCCATAGTCAAAATAGGAATAATATTGTTTAAGTCATTATTCTTGTCATAAAATAAATGTTTTGTGAGTATAGAAATTTCATAGAATTTTAGATCGGTAAAGGCTTTATTGACTATGCCAAAGCCTTTGACTGTGTGGATCACAATAAACTGTGGAAAATTCTGAAAGAGACGGGAATACCAGACCACCTAATCTGCCTCTTGAGAAATCTGTATGCAGGCCAAGAAGCAGCAGTTAGAACTGGACATGGAACAACAGACTGGTTCCAAACAGGAAAAGGAGTACGTCGAGGCTGTATATTGTCACCCTGCTTATTTAACTTATACGCAGAGTACATCATGAGAAACGCTGGACTGGAAGAAACACAAGCTGGAATCAAGATTGCCGGGAGAAATATCAATAACCTCAGATATGCAGATGACACCACCCTTATGGCAGAAAGTGAAGAGGAGCTAAAAAGCCTCTTGATGAAAGTGAAAGAGGAGAGTGAAAAAGTTGGCTTAAAGCTCAACATTCAGAAAAAGAAGATCATGGCATCTGGTCCCATCACTCCATGGGAAATAGAGGGAGAAACAATGGAAACAGTGTCAGACTTTATTTTTTGGGGCTCCAAAATCACTGCAGATGGTGACTGCAGCCATGAAATTAAAAGACGC
>SJYX01022236.1:59453-75743 GCA_006410675.1 Oreotragus oreotragus
GGGGAAACAGTGGAAACAGTGTCAGACTTTATTTTTTGGGGCTCCAAAATCACTGCAGATGGTGATTTCAGCCATGAAATTAAAAGACGCCTACTTCTTGGAAGCAAAGTTATGACCAACCTAGATAACATATTCAAAAGCAGAGACATTACTTTGCCGACTAAGGTCCGTCTAGTCAAGGCTATGGTTTTTCCAGTGGTCATGTATGGATGTGAGAGTTGGACTGTGAAGAAGGCTGAGTGCTGAAGAATTGATGTTTTTGAACTGTGGTGTTGGAGAAGACTCTTGAGAGTCCCTTGGACTGCAAGGAGATCCAACCAGTCCATTCTGAAGGAGATCAACCCTGGGATTTCTTTGGAAGGAATGATGCTGAAGCTGAAACTCCAATACTTTGGCCACCTCATGCAAAGATTTGACTCATTGGAAAAGACTTTGATGCTGGGAGGGACTGGGGGCAGGCGGAGAAGGGGACAACAGAGGATGAGATGGCTGGATGGCATCACTGACTCGATGGACGTGCATCTGAGTAAACTCTTGGAGTTGGTGATGGACAGGGAGGCCTGGCGTGCTGCAATTCATGGGGTTGCAAAGAGTCGGACATGACTGAGCGACTGAACTGAACTGAACTGAAAGGCTTTAGCCATAATCTAACCTGTCCTTATTACATCATAAATGAGGAAACTGAAATCCAGAGAGGTTCAGGGATGTGTCCAGATTCATAAAGCTACTTCATTCATAGTAGAACTAGACTACAATGATCTAGGTTCAGATCCCAGATCTCTTTCAATGAGTCACAACCACTTCTATCTTAATGTCCCCGAGTTACGAAAAACCACCGGCCAGTTTTAGTCCAAGTTTATTGGAATAGAAAGATCTGGGTTTGAATCTCAGCTTTTTGCTTACTAGATGGGAAATGCTGGGGAAGGTTGAAATGAAAATATGTGCATATGTGTTTATATATAGATATACACATACACTGTACACATATCCTTCAAAGATAATGTTTCAAGAATGCTAACTGAGACAATACCAAATTTTAAAAGACTATTGTGAATTTCAAAGCTTCCAAAATAATTTCATTCATTCATCACACAAGCATTTACATGCATTTTAAAAGATGATATCACATGAAAAGGCCATTCACTGCAGCATGATTTCTAAGAGCAAGTATGGGAACAACTCAAATGACCACCGATAGAGAGTGTGGACTTGTGATGTTATATCCATATTATAAAATATTATGCAGGTGAGAGGGGGGATGAGAACTATCCATAGCTAGGAGTAATCTCGAGGATAAATTGTTAAGTTAAAAAGCAAGATAGAGCAAAGCATAACTCAGAAACCACCACTTGTCCAAGAAGAGTATATAAGTATGAGTATGTGTTTGTGCATATACATAAGAACATATGAGTATAAATATATATGTGTGTATACATCATGGTTAATTTTGTGTCATCTTGGCTTGGCTGCCGTGCCCAGTTATTTGGTCAAACTGGTCTAAATGTTGCTATACAGGTATTTTTTAAGAGTGAATAACATTTAAGTCAATAGACTCTGAGTAAAGTATTAATAGATTATCTTTCTAGTATGGGTGGACCTTATTCCATCAGTTGAAGGTTTTAAGAGTAAAGACCAAGGGTTCCCAAAGAAGAAGGAATTTGACCTCAAGACTGCAAAATCAACTCTTACCAGAATTTCCAGTTTAGTGGCTTGCCTTACAAGTTTCAGACATGCCACTCTCCACAGCTGTGTGAGCCATTTCCTCAAAATCAATCCATCAGTGTCTATCTCTCGTTCTTATATATCTGAATGGAAATGAAAAGGATGAAGAGGATGGGGATAGAAGCAAGTGAGACTTCTTTGGGTATAGCTTGTTAGTAGGTATGACTTTAAACGAAGTTAATATTTTCTATAATTAGAAAAACAGAAAAATAAAAGAGGAAGAATTTCTTAAGAGAAAGTGAAAATAAACATATTAACGGTGAATCAAGTTGGTGGCAAAAGAAATGATTTCAAGTGATTTTAAAGCATAATAATTTGAGTGAACAGCTCTAGTCAGTCTATGATTGATACATAAGCAAGTGAGACTTCTTTGGGTATAGCTTGTTAGTAGGTATGACTTTAAACGAAGTTAATATTTTCTATAATTAGAAAAACAGAAAAATAAAAGAGGAAGAATTTCTTAAGAGAAAGTGAAAATAAACATATTAACGGTGAATCAAGTTGGTGGCAAAAGAAATGATTTCAAGTGATTTTAAAGCATAATAATTTGAGTGAACAGCTCTAGTCAGTCTATGATTGATACAGGATACAGGATGCTTGGGGCTGGTGCACGGGGAAGATCCAGAGAGATTATATGTGGTGGGAGGTGGGAGGGGGGTTCAGGATTGGGAACTCATGTACACCCGTGGCGGATTCATGTCAATGTATGGCAAAACCAATACCGTATTGTAAAGCAAAACCAAGAAAAATAAAGATTAAAAATAAATAAATAAATATTAAAAAAATATATGGGTAAAAGAACACATACAAAAGGTGCCTGCAATATTGATTGTACCAAAAAGCAGCAGAGCTATGAAAGACTCTAGGGGTTTTATCAAAATAACTCGAGTCCCCAAAAGTGACTCCCATCATCCAGAGATGAAATAATTTGAACATTAATAAGAATAACAATGATTAATTCATAATGTTATGAATGTAATCACATCATAGATATTCATAGCAGTGTGTTTAAAAATAATGAAATATCAGAAAGAAGCTAAATGTTAAAAAATAGTAATGTGTATTCATATATGAAAATGTCATTTAAATCTTGTAAAAAACAATATGATTTAGGAAAATGTTTATAATATATTATTAAGTAAAAAAACAGCTTATAAAATATGTCTACAGTATATTTTAGTTTGCTAAAAATAATATATGTATAAGAATGCATATAAGTAAAATTATATGAATATATTACATATTAGTATACACTCATATACTAACTATATGAATATATAATACACCATATCTATTGGCAGGATTGCAGGAGATTTTGTTTTATCTTCAACTTATTTTCCAATCTGCTGTAGTTAGCATGCATAATTTTATAATTTTTAAATGAAAGAGGCTATTTAGCAAATATTTATGAACTAAAAAATTCAAGTATTTTTAAAAAAGATAGCATGTGAATGGAAAGATTATTATTTTCAGTCTATAAATAATGCCTGTGCTCAGATTTGATACTCTGGATAGAAAACTACTGACTTGAGTTCAATTTTTTCATTTTGAAGACAAAAAATAAGACCGCAAAAAAGTGAGATGGCTTGCCCAAGGCCACCATTACAAAGCAAAGAGAAAAGTCCAAAGTAGAAAATGTGATCATAGTTTTAAAATTACATTTTCCTTAATTTGAAGTTAACCTGGACCTGTTGTATTTCTGTTGTACAAAGCTTTGTACTTCTCTCCTAAACCTAGAGAAAAATAGCCAAATTTGGTACAAGTGAATTTTCTCATGGACTGATGAATAAGTGACTAAAAGACTGACCTCCAAGAATCTCAAGATCTGTTCAGTGTAGATTTATAGTGATTATCTTGCACCACAAGGGTATATTGATATATTGGTATAACTAGCTGGCACTTCACCATTTAGAGAAATTCGGCCTTAGAGGGGAATCCTTCTGTAGAGAGTGTCTCATATGGTTCTAAGGAGACTGACACCATCAATTATCAATTCCAATTCAATCAAAGAAAGCACTTTGATACAGGAGGGATTGTGCGAGTGTTTATGTCTGGCATCTTAAACTTATTTCCAGATGACTCAAAGCATAAAGCAAGAGCATTTCGAGGTGGAATAGGCTCCTCTGTCCATGGAATTCTCCAGGCAAGAATACTGGAGTGGGTAACCATTCCCTTACTCAGGGGATCTTCCTGACCCAGGGATGGAACCCAGGTATCCTGGATTGCAGACAGATTCTTTACTATCTGACCCACCAGGGAATCCCAACAGAATATATAGTTAGCCACAGTTTAGGGGAAAAGAAGAGAAATGACCAGTGGAGAACAAGAAAGAAATTTCAGTAGAGAAATTACTTCAGACGCTGATCTTCAAATTGTAGTTTTAAAAGTTGCAAATTAGAACACATTTGTGTTACAACAACAATTGAACAACAACAACAACAAAATAATCTAGATAGAAAAAAGTGAGTGAAGTGAAGTCGCTCAGTCGTGTCCAACTCTTTGGGACCCCGTGGACTGTAGCCCACCAGGCCCTTCTGTCCATGGGATTCTCCAGGCAAGAATACTGGAGTGGGTTGCCATTTCCTTCTCCAGGGGATCTTCCCAACGCAGGGATCGAACCCAGGTCTACAGTTAAAAACTAAGAGAATAGACTTGTCATGTCTTTTGATTCTGGAGTGGGTTGACGGACTCTTTAGACAGCCTGCTGCTGCTGCTGCTGCTGCTGCTAAGTCGCTTCAGTCGTGTCCGACTCTGTGCGACCCCAGAGACAGCAGCCCACCAGGCTCCCCCGTCCCTGGGATTCTCCAGGCAAGAACACTGGAGTGGGTTGCCATTTCCTTCTCCAATGCAGAAAAGTGAAAAGTGAAAGTGAAGTCGCTCAGTCGTGTCCGACCCTCAGCGACCCCATGGACTGCAGCCCACCAGGCTCCTCTGTCCATGGGATTTTCCAGGCAAGAGTACTGGAGTGGGGTGCCATTGCCCTCTGCCTTAGACAGCCTAAGGAAAGCAAAAAGACTTTTCCCTACTGTTCCCTCCTATCCTAACTTTGAATCCAGAAAGTGCCACTGGAGAGCTTTTTCCTGCCCCAGCTAAGTGTTCTGTTTTCTCACCTTATCAGACTTTAGCTCTGCTCTAATTTGCTTGGGATGTTGGCTGAACTGAAGGGACAAGGAAAAACAAAAACAAAAGTATCACAGAAAGAAAGCCAGTGGTTGTCAGGGACTGGGGAGAGGGGTATGGGGAGCAACAGTTAAATGGTAGGGCCTTTTTTGGGAGTGATGAAAATGTTCTGAAACTTGATAGTGGTAATGGTTGCGAAACATTTGAATGTACTAAATGCCGTAAAATTTTCACTTTACAGTGGTTAAAACAGTGTATTTTATGTTAGTGAGTTTTACAGTAAACAAAATTAAGGCCTTAATGTAGCGCATTTGAGGCTTTGATTTTTGCAGTCGTGTAGTGGGGAATGCTACAGGGAAGAATGGGGAGGTGCTGGCATCATAGAAGGCAAAGAGTGAGTGTGAGGGGCACTGGGGACGGAGCTAAAATCAGTGGGACACCTGGCTTGGAACTGAGTCCTGATTTTATTTGGTGAATCCATTTTTAGTAGTTGTTTCTTAGCACTACCTCAGCATCTAATTCAGTTCACCCAAAATGATACAGAAGTCCTGAGTGGGCTGTCTAATAGTCTAATGTGGTTTGTAAATTTTTCTTCCCTAGCAGCATCTTTTATTTTATTATTTATTTTATTTAGTATAAATGTCTTTAGATGGAGTATGCTTTCTCCAGTTTTGTATGTTCCCTGTGGATCCCTAAAATTTTAAGTTATTCTTGTTTCATTAATTTATGATAACATGCCTGGTCCATGAAAGCATTTGTGTTTACACTCCTCATTTTTAAGTAGCTTACTCATTTAAAGCACAATGCTAGAAATAGTTTACTCCAAGAAGGTTTTTGCCTCACAGAGTATTTTTAAAATGAAGACACATAGGCAGGATAAATGCCCAAATGATAATAAAAATTAAGTGCACTGGAAACAAAGACAAATGCAAAGACCATGTAATATTTGATTCCCTTCCACTCTGCTCACTACATTGAGATTTTTTTGCAGTGAATGTAGTTAAAGACAAATGGTGTTTGTTAAAGAGCTGGGGGAAAAATACCATCAAATCTGTAACTAATAGTCATCAGGGCATAACTATATCATAACATACTTATAGCTTGGGAATGAGGAGTGCAATTACATCTTTAATGAAAACAACTTTGGTATATGTATGCATATATATATATATGAAAAAATATATATGCTTGTATTCTTAGCAATTTAACAGCAATGCTCTCATGAAGTAAAGCAACTATTTATTGACTCTACTTGGATGCTTTATATATGTCATTATTTGTCCTCATAGCAACCCTACAAGTATGAGAACCTTGACATTAGTGAGGGGATGTATCAAATATTTCCCAAGCCCTCCAGTTTCAAAAATGTGAACATGGATCTTGGCTTTCCTGAATCACATGTTTTTAAAAATCAGATGTCATTTATGGGTAGTCTCAAATTTCATTAAAAGATTTTTTCCAGCTATTAGAATCTTAATTTTATCTCTGCTTTGCTAGTCACTTAAATAAACAAATGAACCAAAATCACCTTAGAGAAAGACTCCGTGAAGAAATGAGCAGAGCAACAGGAGCTGACTAACCTAGGCAATCAGGTTAAGATCACTCACTGTCTAAGGATTTGTTCCAGTGCATCAGCCTCAGAACTGCCCAGAGTGTGCTTGTTCTCCAATTATCTCCTGCTGAAATAAGCATAAATGTTCACACCTTTAGGGAGAAGTTTTAAGTGTTTGAATCTTTGACCTTGGTAATCTATTCTACGGGAAAAAATTGTAAGGTATCCATAAAGATTTCTGTGAATTTTGATAATAGTTTTAGTTTTAATGGTGAAAACTTGCAAGATGCCAGTTATCATTCTATTGTCCTGAGCTCCAAATTCACCCTTCTTTGTCTTCCTTTGTGTTATGTAGCCAAGTCCTGTAAACTCTTCTTTTGTCAGCTGGTGGGTTATTCACTTCATCAGCAGAGGGCAGTTTAGAGTAGTTGCAAGAAAACACTTCTTTTCCAGGTTGTAGCCTTCTAGATTTGAGTCTGAGTGAACTCCGGGAGATGGTGATGGATAGGGAAGCCTGGCGTGCTGCGATTCATGGGGTCGCAAAGAGTCAAACATGACTGAGCGACTGAACTGAACTGAACTGAACTGAGATACATTCTGAGCCCCACAGCCTTAAGCAGGAGCTTGAGTTTCACCCTCAGGCCATCTCTCCTTATCTGCAGCCACTTGAGAGCAACCAGCCATGTTGGCCACATCTACAGCCACACTCAGGCCCATCCATACCAGCCAGCAAAGGCATGCCATTCCTGCCAATCAGCTCCCACCTATCCACACCTACCAGCAATGATGAGCTGTTTTTACAGTCAGTTCTCTCAGCCAAGTGTTTCTTTTGTTTTTGGTTTCTTTTGCTATAGTAGGCTGCCTGTGGTAGTGACTCATGTTGAAGAGGTTTGAATTCAGCCTTGGGTCCCAGACGGCTTCTCCTAGTCCCTTATTGTCCTTCTTCCTCAGTCTATAGATAGTACTTGCTCTTTTTAAAATTTTATTTTATATTGGAACATACTTGATTAATGGGGTTTCCCAGGTGGCGTTAGTGGTAAAGAATCTGCCTGGCAGTGCAGGAGACACAAGAGACACGGGTTTGATCCCTGGGTTTGGAAGATCCCTTGGAATAGGAAATGGCATCCTATTCCAGTATTCATGCCAGGGAAATCACATGGGCAGAGGAGCCTGGTGGGCCACAGTCCATGGAGTTGCAAAGAGTGGGACATGACTAAGTGACTGAGCACATAGTTGATTAACAAAGGTGTGTTAGTTTCAGGTGTACAGCAAAGTGATTCAGTTACACATATACACATATCTATTCTTTGTCAAATTCTTCTCCCATTGAGGTTATCACAGGATATTAAGCAGTGTTCCCTGTGCTATACAATAGGTCCTTATTAGATTAAAATAGGTAATCTATTTTAAATATAGATGTATGCACTTATCAATCCCAAAGTATCACAAATTGAAAGAGCAGGGAATTTAAAGTTAGAGCCCCGTTCAGTTCAGTTCAGTCGCTCAGTCATGTCAGACGCTTTATGACCCCATGGACTGTAGCATGACAGGCTTCTCTGTCCATCTCCCAGAGCTTGCTCAACCTCATGTCCATTGAGTCAGTGATGCTATCCAACCATCTCTTTCTCTATTGTCCCCTTCTCCTCCTGCCTTCTGTCTTTCCCAGCATCAGGGTCTTTTCAAATGAGTCAGCTCTCCGCATCAGGTGGCCAAAATATTGGAGTTTCAGCTTCAGCATCAATCCTTCCAGTGAATATTCAGGACTGACTTCCTTTAGCATGGACTGGTTGGATCTCCTTGCTGTCCAAGGGACTCTCAAGGGTCTTCTCCGACACCACAGTTCAAAAGGATCAATTCTTCAGTGCTCAGCTTTCTTTATAGTCCAACTCTCACATCCATGCATGACTATTGGAAAAACCTGACTAGACGGACCTCTCACTAGATGGATCTTTGCTGGCAAAGTAATGTCTCTGCTTTTTAATATGATGTCTAGGTTGGTCATAGCTTTTCTTCCAAGGAGAAAGGATCTTTTAATTTCATGGCTGCAGTCACCATCTTCAGTGATTTTGGAGCCCCCCAAAATGAAGTCTGTCACTTTCCATTGTTTCCCCATCTATTTGCCATGAAGTGATGGGACCAGATGCCATGATCTTCGTTTTCTGAATGTTGAGCTTTAAGCCAAATTTTTCACTCTCCTCTTTCACTGTCATGAAGAGGCTCTTCAGTTCCTCTTCACTTTCTGTCATAAGGGTGGTGTCATCTGCATATCTGAGGTTATTGATATTTCTCTCTGCAGTCTTGATTCCAGCTTGTGCTTCAACCAGACTGGCATTTCGCATGATGTACTCTGCACATAATAAGCAGGGGACAATATACAGCCTTGATATATTCCTTTCCCAATTTAGAACCCCCTTAGAGCCTACTTTTACCTGTTTCAGTAGTTAGTTTTTTGAATATTTATTTTTCCCTGTTCAAATAACTGTTGTGGTTTCTGTCTCCCAACTGGACCTTGATTAGTATGTAAGTTAAATGTTCAGCAATAAAGGATTAGTTGAATAATTGTGGATATATCCATTTAATGGAATAATAATGGGATCTATCAGTGCTCTTCAATCAAAGTCCACCAGGAACACACTTGTAGCTAAACAAGTTGAGGATTTATTATTTGTAGCAAGGAAGAACGCACATCATGGGAAACTGTGGGATGTTTCAGTAGGAAGATATTAGAAAGAACCCTTTACAGGGTTTGGGATTTGGTTGGGCAATTTGTGGAAAGGTTTAAGAAAGAGATTTGGTCTAGATTGGGTGTTGTCAGAATGTGGGAGTAATTCTATGGTTGGATATTTTAGAGGTGCCATAGTGATCTTGCTTTTATCTGTACTTATACAAGGTTATGAAGAGGACTTGCTTTATATAATCCTGTCATGATGTCAGAGTAACCTTGCCTAAGGTTGGTACTCTATGAGATTGTTTATGTCCAGTAGGAGACTAACATGCCCTTGCTGGGAATGTCAGATCATTTCTGAACATGAGTTCTTTTTCAAAGCTTTCAGCTATCATTTAAGAAGTCTGGCTACCCTTGGGTTACCACTTGGAGTGACCACATGTTTACATATAGAGAGAGATGGCTCAGAGTTCAGTCTCTAACTATTGAATGCTGGGTAACAGACAATTGAATAAAGAAGACGCTGAGCTGATCTCAGCCCCAGTCATTGTCTGGCCACAGCTGTGTGAGGGACCTGCATGCAGTGAGAACTACTTAGCTGAGCCCAGCTGGTCTCTAATCTGGTGAGTAAAATAAATAATTCCATTGATTTACTACTTTGGAGTGATTTGTTGTTCAGTAATAGAGAACTGTTACAATATCTGGTAGGCAGTTAGCTCTATAGTTCTGGAGCTCAGGAGAGAGATCAAAGCCTGAAGGGAGAGGTTAGAAAGTCCTTTAGCAAGGAGAAAGCAGTTACAGTCATAGATGAAGTCATCAGGGAGATAATGTACATTGACAAAAAGAAAAAAAAATCTTGAGTATCACCTTTAGCAACAACTCTAAAGCGATCAAGATTAAAGAAGCATTTGCAAGGAGACTGAGAAGGAGTTATCAGATGACGTCCAGGAGGGCTGATGTCAGGGAAGTCAAGAATGAGAGTGTGCAAAACGAAGGGCATTTTCCACAGAGTCAAATGCTGTGGAGGGAGGTCAATTAAGACAAGGACTGAAAAGTATTCTTTGGATTTACCAACAGTGAGTTTACCTTGTTGGCAGAAAAACTGGAGGGAAACTGTCAGGGAAACTGGAGGCTAAGCAGTGATGGATAGAAACCAGGTTGCAGAGATAAGGAGGCAGGAGAAGATAAGAAAGAGAATACCAAAGTTCATGCTGTTTCACCACATTATGCTGACTTTCTCCATACTATTCATTGGTATATAATTTTTTCTGCAATTCAATAACCCATAAAGCAATCACATCATGTCATGAAACATAATTCCAGAATAGCATGGATTTATCACATCCTGATATATATTGAGCGTTATACTTTAACCTGCAGTTTCTAGTTATAAATACATTACTCTGTGTGTTTGCCTTTATAATCACTTTAAATCTCTCATTGTTTATTTCTCCTGAAAGTAAAGTAGTTCATCATTAAGAATAGTACTCAGTGTTCATCGATGCCATGTAGTTACTTCAGAAACACTTTCAGTTTAAAAGTTATAAACTCTTGAGGCACCTTTGCAGGAGGAATAGCTTACTTTCATCAGAAAAGTCTGGGGGAGATATTCTAGTCTTAGCCTGCTAATTCGTCGGTTTGATTGTCAGGGCTTCATTCTCCTGGGACACTGATATGGGGCTCTGCTAATGCAAGGGGGAGGTCAAGGCCTCCTTGGCAACAGGGAATGAGTTATCAGGGGGTTGTGGAAAGAAAGTCTCTTCAGTTCAACTTGTAAGTAGATCTGGACATAATGGCCTCATTTGACTCCTCTAATTTTCTCTTTCCTACCTATTTTCAGGGCAGATCTTACCTCTAACTCTTTCTTTATTTGCTTGTGGTTTCCTTGCCATAAATGTGTGGATACAAGCACTATGATAAAAATCGGAGTAAGGCTTTGTGAATGAAGAGTTTACATTTCAAAGGACTTAAAATTTATATTTCAAATGTCGCTTCCAAATGAGCCTTTCCACACAGAAAAACACAATGAACATATTTAGAAGATGAGAAATAACTTGTATGTTTAACTCCTGTTGCATTCCTGGACTACAGTGGCTGTAATATCCTTTTACAAATCCTATAGTTGCTTTGTAAATAGTAGCCTGAGTATATTATATTCAAAAATAGTCTTTTGTTATGTGTAAAAGTTTAAAATCTACTATTGTTAAAAATCTGGCTTTGGCATTTTTTCATATTTTGGGATGTTAGAAACCTCTAAAATGGAAAATTTGTAGACATTGCTCAGTATTTGAGAAGCTCTGCCAGGGGCACTAATTTTGACCCTGTGTGGAAAGGTATGGAGGCTAATTCTGTGAGTGCTCAGAGAGGTTGGAAAAGTTAGAAATGAACATTTATGCACTGAGCACGTTTTGTTGTGCTTAGCACCATACCAGGGGCTACACATTCTGTTACATTTAATCATGGAGAACTGCCTGGAATGAGGCCTAAGAACACAAAGTCCTGATGGAGATGGTCCGAGCTGTCAGAAGAAAGGACACTGCAGCATGTGAGACTTAAAAACAGCTTGCAGGGGGTATGGGATAAGGGTAGAAGGAAAAATATCTTGGCAAATTTATTCTGCACAAATACTTGTGTCATCCTTATTTGTGCAGACTTTGTGACTTTTCCCTTGAGTTCATCTGGTTGGCAAATGGATGTAAATGCCTTTTGGACTGAAGGAAGGCATACAGAAGGCATGTACAAATCTTGGCTGAGTGATAAACAGAAGCCGACCGTCAGAGAATTTCTGGTATGTGTGCATGTTTGTGTGCACGTGAGCATGTATGGGCATGTGCACAGGCTGAATGTACCACTGGTTTACATCTGATTTTCAACTGAAAAGATTTCATGTACTTCTTTAGTGTGGCTCAAGTGAATTATTTTTGGTAATGAAAACTAGAGCATGATCCAAAAGTTCTTTTCTTTTGCCATCAGGGATAGCAATTTATTTATAGCAATTTCAGGTCCCCAAATACCTTCAACAGTTTTAATGGGGCAAACAAAAAAATAATTAAGTAGCAGATGATTAGATCACGTGTTTCTTTACAGAGTACCCTATTTTTCTTGCTTTTGGAAAATACAGGTCTTCTTTTCTCAACTGTGGTTACAGCTAATTCTTCACCAAGATTTATTTAAAAGGAATATTCTTGCCCGTGCAGTGAGAATATGGACAGAAAAATTGACCTTATCTCTTGGTCTTGATGATTCAAGGAAAAATATATACATAAGAATCAAATCCTTTGAATTGGTTAATATTTATTGTAATGGAACATACATGGAATGGAAATATACATGGAATGAAGTTTTAATTATACAGAAATAATTTCCATAGTGTTATAATGGAAACATACAGCAGTAACTAGAAAATGTCTATTATTTATTGAGCCACTACTATATGCTGGGCTCAGACGGTGGCTCAGACAGTTAAGCGTCTGCCTGCAGTGTGGGAGACCAGGGTTCGATCCCTGGGTTGGGAAGATCCCCTGAAGAAGGAAATGGCAACCCACTCCAGTACTCTTGCCTGGAAAATTCCATGGACTGAGGAGCCTAGCAGGCTACATTCCATGGGGTCGCAAAGAGTTGGATATGACTGAGCAACCTCACTAGGTTCTTTCATATACTCATTACCTAATTTATACTCAAATAACAGGAGGAGAAGGGGACAACAGAGGATGAGATGGCTGGATGGCATCACTGACTCGATGGACGTGAGTCTGAGTGAACTCCAGGAGTTGGTGATGGACAGGCAGGCCTGGAGTGCTGTGATTCATGGGGTCACAAAGAGTCGGACACGACTGAGCGACTGAACTGAACTGAACTGAATCCTAGTAAGATATGTTTTGTGATTACCATTTGTTCCAGTGCAGTCTCAAAGATATTATCCTTAGGTAATGATGCCAAGGACAGTAGCACAGCTGGGTTGAAGCTAAGTTTGACCAGCTCTGAAATGTATATTCTTTCCATTCAAACAAGCTGCCTCTCAGAGTCATCACAATTATTGGGGGTGACATTCAGTTCTATCACTAGGAATACAGCTATGTTTATTTTTCAATACTGTTCATATGTACTTTCTTCTGTACATGATGATAAATGATGTGGAATCTAGAGATGTTCCTGCCGTCACAGAACCCACAGGTAGGTGAGAAAGTCTAGAAAGAATATTAATTATTATGGTGTTGGATGTTAGATATTATGAGAAATGTAGCAATAAGCTACTGAGGGAGCCTGGGAAAAAAATAGGCTCTATGTGCATGTGTGGTATGTACAGTGTGTTTGTGTGTGTTTGAGGTAAGATAAAGGACATTCAAAAGGAAGAGTACGTGTAAAGTCAAGTGATTGAGAGCATATGACTGATACGAGAAACTGCAAATTGTTTGGTTTAACTGGAACATAGTGGTAATGGGTAGTAGAGTGATGGAAAATGAGAATAAAAGTCTCTGAAAATGGTTAAATCAGGAATTCTACTTTTTGTAATGACTATAAACTTTCAAAATTGTCTTGATAAGGTAAATATGTTCCTTCTTATCTTCGGGAGACCCACTGGACTAATCATAATATTTTCCCAAAGAGGAAATGCAATTAGTACACAAGTATATAGGGAAAATAGTCTTACTGATAATCCAAGTAAAGAAAAAAAAATAACCAATGAAAAATAAAACTGATAAAAATATCCAGTATTGTTAAGGATAAGTTGAGCTAGGCATATTTGTGTTTTGCTCATTGTTCTATAAACTGGTTGGACACTATTGTAAAGCTCAGTATATAATTAAGATGGTATAAGTGTTTATGCTCTTTAAATCAATGGCACTAATTT
Organism: Oreotragus oreotragus; assembly: GCA_006410675.1. NCBI lineage: Eukaryota > Metazoa > Chordata > Mammalia > Artiodactyla > Bovidae > Oreotragus > Oreotragus oreotragus. The sequence continues at coordinate 73,365 of SJYX01022236.1, forward strand.
TGGAACTCTGTAATAAGATGGTTATTATAAATTATAAATATTTATTGCAAATATTTTAAATGGTGAGTAACTGTTGTTCAGTCTTTATATCTGACTCTTTGTTGACCTCATGGACTATAGCAGGCCAGGCTTTCCTGTACTTTACTCTCTCCCAGGATTTGCTCAAGTTCATGTCCATCAAGTTGGTGATGCTATATAACCATCTTGTTCTCTACTGCCCTCTTCTCCCTTTGCCTTCAATCTCTCCTAGCATCAGAGTCTTTTCCAATAAGTGGACTTTTCCCATCAGGTGGCCAAAGTATTGAAGCTTCAGCATTAGCATTAGTCCTTCTAATGAATACTCAGGATTGATTTCCTTTAGGACTGACAGGATCTCCTTGCTGTCCAAGAGACTCTCAAGAGTCTTCTTCAGTACAATTTGAAAGCATTAGTTCTTTGACACTCAGCCTTCTTTAATGTCCAGCTCTCACATCTGTACATGATTACTGGAAAAATCGTAGCTTTGACTGTACAGATATTTGTTGGCCAAGTGATGTCTTTGCCTTTTAATAGGCTGTCTAGATTTATAACAGCTTTTCTTCCAAGAAGCAAGTGTCTTCTAATTTCATGGCTTCAGTCACCATCCACAGTGATTTTGGAGCCCAAGAAAATAAAGTCTGTCACTCAGTCAGTCAGTTCAATTCAGTTGATACATTGTGTCTGACTCTTTTCAATCCCATGGACTGCAGCATGCCAGGCCTCCTTGCTCATCATCAACTCCTGGAGTTTACTCAGACTCATGTCCATTGAGTCAGTGATGCCATCCAACCATCTCATCCTCTGTTGTCCCCTTCTCCTCTGCCTCCAATCCCTCCCAGCATCAGAATCTTCTCCAGTGAGTCAGTTCTTCACATCAGGTGGCCAAAGTATTGGAGTGTCACCTTCAGCATCAGTCCTTCCAATGAATATTCAGGACTGATTTTCTTTAGCATAGACTGGTTGGATCTCCTTGCTGTCCAAGAGACTCTCAAGAGTCTTCTCCAACACCGCAGTTCAAAAGCATTAATTCTTTGGTGCTCAGCTTTCTTTATAGTCTGACTCTCACATTCACACATGACCATTGGAAAAACCACAGCTTTGACTAGACAGACCTTTGTCAGCAAAGTAATGTCTCTGCTTTTTAATGTGGTCTAGATTGGTCATAACTTTTCTTTCAAGGAGGAGGCATCTTTTAATTTCATGGCTGCAGTCACCATCTGCAGTGATTTTGGAGCCCCCCAAAATGACGTCTGCCACTGTTTCCATTGTTTCCCCTCTATTTGCCATTAAAGTTGGACACGACTGAGCGACTGAACTGAACTGAACTGAACTGATGGGACCAGATGCCATTATCTTATTTACTGAATGTTGAATTTTAAGCCAGCTTTTTCACTCTCCTCTTTCACTTTCACTAAGAGGCTTCGTCTTTGCTTTCTGCCATAAGGGTGGTATCATCTGCATATCTGAAGTTATTGATATTTCTCCTGGCAATCTTGATTCTAGCTTGTGCTTTTTCCAGCCCAGCGTTTCTCATGATGTACTCAGAATATAAGTTAAATAAGCAGGGTAATAATATACAGCCTTGATGTACTCCTTTCCCAATTTGGAAATTTGTTGTTCCATGTCCAGTTCTAATTGTTGCTTCCTGACCTGCATACAGATTTCTCAAGAGGTAGGTCAGGTGGTCTGGAATTCCCATCTCTTTCAGAATTTTCCACAGTCAAAGGCTTTGGCATAGTCAATAAAGGAGAAGTAGATGTTTTTTTCTGGAACTCTTTTGCTTGTTCAGTGATCCAGTGGATCACAACAAGCAAACTGTGGTGAATCAGACTCAGCCTAAGTAGCCATCAGTTCAGTTCAGTCGCTCAGTCGTGTCCAACTCTTTGTGACTCCATGAATCGCAGCACGCCAGGCCTCCCTGTTCATCACCATCTCCTGGAGTTCACTCAGACTCGCGTCCATCGAGTCTGTGATGCCATCCAGCCATCTCATCCTTGGTCGTCCCTTTCTCCTCCTGCCCCCAATCCCTCCCAGCATCAAAGTCTTTTCCAATGAGTCAACTCTTCACATGAGGTGGCCAAAGTACTGGAGTTTCAGCTTTAGCATCAGTCCTTCCAAAGAAATCCCAGGGTTGATCTCCTTCAGAATGGACTGGTTGGATCTCCCTGCAGTCCAAGGGACTCTCAAGAGTCTTCTCCAACACCACAGTTCAAAAGCATCCATTCTTCGCCACTCAGCCTTCTTTCTTCCAACTCTCACATCCATACATGACCACTGGAAAAACCATAGCCTTGACTAGACGGACCTTAGTTGGGAAAGTAATGTCTCTGCTTTTGAATATGCTATCTAAGTTGGTCATAA
>SJYX01022236.1:80075-90202 GCA_006410675.1 Oreotragus oreotragus
GGCATCCCACCAGGCTCCCCCATCCCTGGGATTCTCCAGGCAAGAATTCTGGAGTGGGTTGCCATTTCCTTCTCCAATGCATGAAAGAGAAAAGTGAAAGTGAAGTCGCTCAGTCTGTCCGACTGTTAGCGACCCCATGGACTGCAGCCCACCAGGCTACTCCATCCATTGGATTTTCCAGGCAAGAGTACTGGAGTGGGGTGCCATTGCCTTCCCCGAAAATTTTGTATATATACTTGTATGCTTTTTGTATATTTTTTATTGATTATTTAACTTTCAGAAATACTAGTAAATATTTTATTAACAAACAAGAAAAATCCTTATATAATTCAGTTTTGTTTCCTGATATCTGGTAAACTATTTTCAGATAGAACTGGCCAGCAAGGTGATAATTCACTTAAAAAATTCCAAGTATTAGCAAATTCTCTCTTGGAGTGGGAAGGCAATGGCACCCCACTGCAGTACTCTTGCCTGGAAAATCCCATGGATGGAGGAGCCTGGTGGGCTGCAGTCCATAGTGTCGCTAGGAGTCAGACATGACTGAGCGACTTCACTTTCACTTTTCACGTTCATGCGTTGGAGAAGGAAATGGCAACCCACTCCAGTGTTCTTGCCTGGAGGATCCCAGGGATGGGGGAGCCTGGTGGGCTGCCGTCTATGGGGCTGCACAGATTCGGACACGACTGAAGCAACTAAGCAGCAGCAGCTCTGCTGAACTCAAATGAGATCTTTTCCCCCTAAAACCCTTGCCCTCCTGTTTTTTTGAAAGATGGAATTCATGAGAAATTACCATCTATTGTCTACAAATTGCTGTGCACTACAGGGTCTATTAAACAGTATGACATTTTGTTTTAAGAACTATATATCCCAAGCTACCATGCCCCATAGCTAGTCTCACATCAAATGCAGTCTTCTTGAACAGCCATTTTCTCAAATTTCCTATTTCTGTGTAAAGCAAGTTGTTAGGGAAAGCAGGATAAAAATCTGGTGACTGAAAACATCAGCCATCCACATGCTCTTCTTCTTTGAGAATGGCAAATCTTAACATGTGTCTCCTTGTCAAAGATGAACAATCACAAAAGACATTAATGAAGCCCATGAAAACAAGTGCAGGGTGTGATAAAACATGACCGTTATGAAGCAGCACAAATTTACTAGGAAAGAAAGCCAGGATGAGAAGATACCCAGTGAGACTGAAAGAGATATAGGAGAGATAGTTAAGAGTGACAAGGAACTAAAGCAGTACAAAAACAATGAGACATTCATGCCAGGGAGTAAAGAGCACATTCAATGATGCAGATACTCTCATGGAAAACAAACTTGAGAAATTCTTGCAGAACATAGAGTAAAAGGATAAGAAGGAAAAGGAAAAGGAAAAGGTCATGTATATAGAGGGCAAAGAATGGAATTTAAGCTAAAGCTAATAATGCTGAGTACTCCTAAGGAACCAACAAAGATAATATAAACAGAATAATTACTAAAAATGTAATGGGAGAAAAAACTTTATCTTGATAAAAGTCAAAGTATGTAGATTGAAAAGGCTCACATTCTATTAAAAAGTCTTCAAAACAGATACTCTCCCCCCTAAAACACTACAAAATCTATTCTTGCAAATATATTATTAGGTTTTAGAAAAAATAAGTGCTCATGCAATAGAAAACAAAATTTCAATGAACGAATTAAAATTAAGCTTTAATTTTTCTTATGTAACTCTAAATTCCAGAAGAACATGGAGACATATCTGTAAGTTTTGCAAGAGACTAGGTTAAAATGCAGATATTCAAATTAGGCAAGCACACTTTCATTGACAAAGATAGTAGAAAGATGTATTTTTGGAAGTACATAGTAGCTCTCTAACTACCCTATATTCTTTTTTTGCAAAATATAAGATAAAATATAACTAAAATAAAATAGACTTAACAGTGTGTATTAATCACTGAGAGATGATTCAAAAACAGAATTTAATAATAAGAATGTTAGCATTTAAAAAGTGTGTAGAATTTTTCCTTATTGAATTTGCTCAACAAATCCATGGATCCATTATAATCTGATATATTTTAAGGCTTAAAGGAAAAGGTTGGCCTTACCTTTTTTGTTCTTGCTCCTTTCACGGTATAGGAGAAATATTTTTGCTAACCTGTTATTCACTCTATGTTTAAGCTGGCCTTTGTGGCCCTTTTGGATGGCTATGGAGTTAGATCAAAGGTATTTTCCTGCCACATGCCTAAGCCACTTTAAATGATGTGACACTGCCCTCAGCTCCTAATGTGAGGACCACATGCTTTGTCCTACTTGGGTGCAGCCAGAACTGGATCTTAATGGGCACCTGATCCATGACCATCAAATTATTGGTGATTAAAAGAATGGAAACTGAGTCAGACTGTCTGGGTCCAGATCCAAGATTTGCCGCTTAACTTTGATCTTCATTTTCTTCTTTCGTGAAATGAGCTTAATGATTATCCTTATTTGGTTTGTCTGGAGGATTAAGAGTTAAGGCAGGCACTCTTTGGTATATGATACCTTATCCTGTTGCATGTTATTATTATTATTTTATTGGAAGATAATTGCTTGATAATATTCATCAACATGAATCAACCACAGGTATACAGAAGTCCCCTCCCTATTGTTATTATTATTTGAAAAGATGGGATAAGTCAATCAAATTCTCTCTCCTTTCCTGAACTGGATTTGGGTAACGCAGAGTCAGTCAACTAGCAATGGGAACAGGAGTTTAAAGCATACACAGAGAGGAGTTATGAAATAGACTTGCAAGCGGTGTTGGCAATTTGGAGTTTGGAGACAGTGGAAACTATGATTAAACAGAGTGGATCTTTAGGCAAATCTGATATAAGCCCAGACAGAGTCATATTACCTCACTGAATACATGCCCTAAAACACTTGTCTTAAGCATACACACATTCACCCTTTAGAGATTGTCTCTTCTATGACTGTTGGACTTTTCAGCTTCACCGAACAAGGTAGCTCCCTATTATGGGCTGAATCAGTTTGTATTTCCCGAAAATTTGTAAGCTGAAATTTCCATACTATGACGATATTAAAGAGGTGGATGAGGAGGCCTTTGGATGGTGGTTAGATCATCAGGGAGGAACCTTCATGAATGGGATTAATGCCCTTATATAAGAGACTTCAGAGAGATCTCAAGCCCTCTCTCTGCCTTATGAGAATACAGTAGGAACACTGTAATATGCAACTAGGAGAGGATTCTCATCAGAACCCTACCATGCTAACTCTCTGGCCTCTGACTTCTAGCCTCCAGAACTGTGAGAAATAAATTTCTGTTGTTTATAAGTCACCCAGTCTATAGTACCTTGTTTAGTGGCTTGAACAGTCTAAGACATGCCCTTTATATAGGGAAATCTGCCAGAGTTAAAGGTAAGACAAGGGAATCTGGGTCTGGGATCTAAAATGGGGTTGAAGTGATCTTCCATTCTTTCTGGGATTTCTAGTCTGCCTTTTGCCTCTGCCAAGCAACAGATTAAATACCAAGCTTCTACGCATAGAAGTAAGGCCTGATTTGATTGAAGGAGGGTCCAGCTTAGTGGAACTTTTCTAAGTGCATTCAGCCAAGATATTTATGTACATTTCTGTTACTAACATATCCAACATGTTTGGACTTGGAAAATTTCTAAGAATAATTATGAACATTGAGTCATTCAAAAGGCTCCATTTCTAAGATTTCAGGATATAATTAGCAATGTGCTATGGAATAAATGAAAGGGTACAGTTTTGGGGTTGATGCCTTGTATATTTATATCTCAGACCTTTTCAGTGCTTTTAATTCTTTTGATGATAAAGAATCCAGCAATGTGTGGATCTTTGAATCTGTGGTGTGTGGTAATTGTCAGCCTAGAGCAGTGGCTCTCAGCCAGGGATGGTTCTTGTCTTCTGGGAACATTTGTCAAATTCTGAAGACAGTTTTGGTTATCATAACTTAAGGGCTTGTGTGATTGGCATCTATTGGGCAGAGGCCAGGGATGTTGTTACATATCTTAGAATTTAGAGGATGACCCCCCATCACCCCCCACCTTCCAGCAAAAAAAGAATTATTTGGTCAGATATGTTGATAGGGCCAATATTGAAAAACTCTCACCTCAAATAGAAGCCTAGAACTTCTATTGAATGTTCCTTTTTTCAAGCAACTAATGAGAAAAAACACGGGGGAGATAAACAAAAATGTCAGCAGCCCTCCATGGTATTCAGAGTTCCTCAGGCCTGGATCATTTCAGATGTTTGCTGTTTACCAACGACAACCGATTTGTTTATTTTCTAAAGTTCAGAGATTTCATGGGAGCTTGTTATTAAACTGCCTATTATTTTCTCTTTTCACAAACCTATTTTAATGGCCTAGTATTGAGATGTCTGACAGAGAGATCTTTTTGTTCTGAGTGCTGGATCTATTTTCACTTACTCAAGATTTTTCTAGACAATACATCCTCAACCTGAAAATTCAAGAAGTATAAATCCTCCCCGTGGTTCTGTCCCAGTTGGCAGGCCTTCTACAAGCTTCTCATGTACGTTGAATATAGCGCTTCCTAACAGTTTCATAATTAGAACACCTTATTTCTCTGAACTGTTTAATTTTTAAAATTAATCTCTTCGATAAGCTGTAACCATTCAACTCTGAATCTTCCTTCTAGTGTCAGAATAGAAGTCTAAATTGTTACAATATTTACAAGACTAATTAAAGATCACCAAGAAAGCCTTATGGATGTCCCACTGGTCATATGTAGCATTGATAGGATCAGATAGGTCTTGAAAACTTCCCTGATAAACACCTTGACCATAATTTTATTAATGAATCCTAGAAACTCACTGGAAAAATTCCTTCTATTCTGAGTTATTTGGGACACATTCTTGAATATAGGGGATTCTGCATAAACATCTTCATAACTGGAAAAGTATAAGAAAATGAGTATTTCATTAATAAGGAATCTATTATTTTTGAAAAAATGAAGATAAGTCTAGCACAGAAATGGCTATCTAGTAAATTTTGAAGGGAAATCTGAGGGATAGTTTGGTGGGTTTGTTTGCAAGTTGTGGGATATGAATTTATAGAATGCATGGAAAGATATTTTAAAGAATGCTAGTTGTAAGGTTAAGAAAGTAGGCTTCATAAATTTAAACACGATCCACATAGCTAATAGATATATCCCTAGAACTGGATGACTGGACAACAGAACCTTAGAGTATCCCTAGGATTTGGTCCTAGCTCCGGAAGGCATGAGAAACCTGATACCCTCTGTAAAGCAGCAGCTCCTAGCAGTGTACACAACACTCCTCCAGGAGAGCCTCTCGTGAAGGAACAGCGTGTCATTGTAAGAGCGTCTCTTCCTATTGAAGGTGAATTGAGAATCTTTTCTGTTGACCTACCTCTGTCATGGCTCAAACTCCCAGTTGGACTCAGAGGCATGCCTTTAGCAGAGGACTAACCTGTCCTCAAGTCCACTGTCTCTAGAAATGCAGGTAATACAAAGCCCTGTAGAAAATGGAGGTTCTCCAAAGTCCTGTGGCAGGCCCTGTAGGCTGTTGAGAGAGGATAGTGGAAATTCCTCCTGCTGCCTGCTACACAGGGTTCTACTAGGGGCAATCCATCCACATGGGCTGCACTTGCAATTCAGCCCAACACTGACACCATCTGGATGGAAACAGGAACAAACCATTGCTGAACTCGGAGCATTTTAGCTGGTACTTAAGAACCTTGGCCATCACCCTTTGCACTGAAAGTTGGGCTGTTTTAAAGGGATTAAACCTATGGCTTGGACAATGGGAAACTGATGGGTAGATGATCATGAATAAGCCCTTGCAGGGGCAGGATATCTGGAAAGATATTTGATCTCTCCTATAAGAGCCTGTGACAGTCCGCACTGTTTTCCACATCCCAGCTCACAAGGTGCTGACACTCCCTGGTAATTAGGAAGCTGATGCTCAGTAGATACAGCAGCTTGTATACGTAGAAAGAGTGGCCACTCTAGAGCATGGGTGGGGGGTGTAATGCCAAGGAAGCCAGATTGACCGTGAGATACCGTGACGTGATGAATGCAGTCACAGGACGTCTCTGTGTTCTAAACAATGCACAAGGCAACTACCAAAGGACTCTGGGACAATGCCCTTGATTTCCCAGCTGGCTAGGGACTGGCAAAGTGATTATATCTGGACCTTCCCTCTGAGTGAGAGGTCTAGATATGCCTTAGTTTGTGTGGACATTCTGTCTGGTCTAACCCAAGCTTTCTCCTGTGCCTGCATAAACCAGGTTGTCACCCTTAGGTGATTAGAGAAACTGAGTATCATGTTTGGATACCTTCACCAAAGAGAGAGAGTGGGGTCATGTTTTGAAGGTTGTGTGTACAAGACTGGGCAAAAGAACATGGCATCCAGTAGAGGTTCTATCTCCTCTATAACCTGTAGGCAGTGTTGTTGGTAGAAAGGAAAAATGGAATATTAAAGCAGCAGATTAAATTACCAACAGGTAAAACTACCTTGGCTGGGTGGACTAAAGTACTCCCTTGGGCTTTAATACATTTGAATGATTTGAATGATCAACCAGTAGGGCCTGATGACCCAGATGCCAGACTTGGGACCCTGCTGAGATACCCCGTTGCAAAGGCAAGGGAATGGCAGGATACAGCCATTGCCCTGTCCCTCACTTTGCATCAAAGTGCTCTGCTGCTAAGCTCCCATCACAGCTGGGAGAGGCCTTGAAAGTGAAGTCACTCACTCGTGTCCGACTCTTTATGACCCCATGGACTGTAGCCTACCAGGCTCCTCTGTCCATAGGACTTTCCAGGCAAGAGTACTGGAGTGGGTTGACATTTCCTTCTCCAGAAGATTTTCTTGACCCAGGGATTGAACCCAGGTCTCCTGCACTGTAGGCAGACGCTTTACCCTCTGAGCCACCAGGGAAGTGGAATTTACAATGGGATGCTCCACTGGGATGGGTGAGTTACTTTGTACCCCTGAGTGAGGGGAACTACTCAGCCTCCACTAGGATCCTGCTGTCCTGCTGCAGATCAGGCCTATTGAAACATACTGTACCTGGAATGGAACCCACAGCGCTGAAAGGGGGAAGGTATGTGTCCTGGTCCGACAAGTTCCTACTAAAAGGAATCAAAAAGCCCATGCCCATACTGCTTGAGGGCTCAGTTTGAGTTTCTCCAGATAAGACTGGAACTTTCTTATGTTTGTTGGCTATGTGTTCCTCCTGTGAAATTACTGCTCATATTTTGTTCATTTTTATGAGACTGTATATCTTCCTATGTGGAATATTTGTTCAGATCTTTTGCCATTTATTTCCCTTTTGGGGCGACTAGTTTTCTTCTTGTTGGGTAGAAATTCTTTGTTTTTTATACTAATGAAGTGTTGTGTGAGTTGTAAATATTTTCTACTTTAATTTTTTTGACATATCTTTTTATGTGTAGGAATGTTTACCTTTAACATGCTTGAGCTAATCTATTTTTCCTTTTGGTTTCTGTTTTTAATCTTTTGTATGGTATTGTTTTTATAATTTTCCGGAGACAAGGCTTGAAAAACATCTTTTGTTAATTTATTTACTATGGTTTATTTTACTATGGTTTTTTATCTGAACAGCATTTGGAGTTATTTCACACTTTTTTACATAATCTAAATTCATATAAATTAAATTACAGTTTGTCCTCACTCTAGAGTATAGGTCCAATAATTTGCAACAAAACTTCTCAGTTTCCTTATAAAGTCCCAAGTTAAAGAGCCACTTCAACTTTAAATGTAAGTCTTTAATGTAAGTACTCATATCAGCTATATCCTATCTTACTATTATAATCGAGATCTAGTTTCCAGAATAGGAGAAAACTGAGCCTCACTCTACAGAGCTTTGTTTTAAACTATAATTCCAGGTGTGCTACACACTGCTTTGGCTGAAATCTACGTAGTAGGCTTTATAGTCTAGAAGGGTCAGATGTGTACAGGAATACATCCATGAAGCCAAAAGCTGCCCTGGTGTAAATGTGCCACCAGGATCCATTTCAAAACAGTGCTTCCTCTTGCCAAGGTCAGTGGCTATCACCGAAGTAACCAGAGAATGCTCATGTTCTCCCTCTCAAAAAGGCGACCTCTTTGCAACATTAAATTTCAGCACTTTTTGTCCCTTTCTTTGCAGTGATGGAAATTTTTTTTTGTTGTTTACCCTTTCAAAGAAAAGATTACCACCTTCCTTGGAGAAGTGTTGACAGAGAGAAAAAATTGTTTTTAATTTCCCAGAAAATGTTTCCTTATTTTCCGGGAAAGTTTTATTTTCAAAGAAGCTGAGAAAATGAACACAACATCTCCAAGTTTCCCCACACTGGGATCGATTGCTAAACTGAATGCGCATCAGCTTTGCTGCTTAAACATGAACTCTACACGTAAGAGTATCTTCTTTATTTACTCATTTAATTTACTGATTCGACTTAGCAGTCAGTATTTCTCACATTTCTAAAAATGCTTTCCATACACTGCCCTCTGCACTTGTAATTGGGATAAGCCCTAGAACTGAAGGTATTTAAAACGAGGCAGATAAGTACATATGGGATGAAGCCAGATTTGCTTTGAATACCACTTACATGATCAGTTTATTTTTGTTTCAAGTATGAGCCTCACATACAGCCCTTTTGACCTGAGTACTCCATCCCTAAATGGCAAACTAAACATTCATGAAAATTTAATGGCAAGGAAATTAGTACCTTCTTATGTTTCAGACTGTGAAATGGCATCAGGGAGCACTTTCAGCAACAGGCAGAAGTGTGTGAATGTGCTGGACCAGACCTGAAACTTTCGGCCCTCCAATTTGTCTTTCCTTTTCAAGTTAACTGGCAGCTGAGACGTTCTGAAAGGATACCTCCAGGATGCCACCCAAGAAAGGTATTTCAAAATAAAGACCTCGTTGTAGGATATTCTACCTTTCTTAGAAATTAAGCACTTTAAAAAGTTTGTTTCCTAATTTTTGTTTTCCGTTTGGGGTAACTCCCCTTTCTATTTTTCTGTGTATAGGGCCCCTTTGTTTCTTGAGAAACTGGGATGGGTTTAATATTTCTTCAATTTCTTTTCTTTAATGGATCTATGATTTCATCAACTAGTAAGTGCTCAAATTTACCTTCCTTTCATTTAGGAAGACAATGGGGGAAAGCAAAATACACTGAGATTCCAGTGCGGCAACTCAGACTAGGGGTTTAGTCCGTAGCAGTGATCTCTTGCTGGATTGGTGTGTGGAGCAACCTTGTGAGGGAGATCTGTTTAGCTTCAGTTTGTGAATTAGATACAGTTCTGAGTTCAGTAAAGTTGATGAGCAGAGCAAAGAGGATTAAGACAGAGAAAGCTAAGAAGAGACACATAAAACCCTATTGGGGGAGGCATTTATATGACGGGAAGCAATGTGACGAAGCACTTTTGGTTCCTATGACTTGTCATAGAGGTGCATTTTCAGTACCATGGAGATAGTGGTTAGCATATTCAGCTGTTATTCTATGATGCTAACACAGTTTGATCTGTTGTCAGCCTCATTTCAGTCCCCAAAAGACAAACTGGTAAAAAATTTAAATATGGAAAACCAGGAAATACATATTTGCTTTTCAGCATAGAACTTCCAGTCCAAATGGCTTTGGTCTCCATCATCTCATGAACCAACTTATTTAATCTTAGAATGGAAAGAGAAGACACTAGAGATCTCATTTTGTTGGTCAGTCATTAAGTTGCGTCCGACTCTTTGTGACCCCGTGGACTGCAGCACGCCAGGCTTCCCTGTCCTTCACCATCTCCCAGAGTTTTCTCAAACTCATGTCCATTGAGTCAGTGATGCCGTCCAACCATCTCATTCTCTGTTGCCTTTGTCTCCTTCTGCCCTCAATCTTCGGGGAAGGCAATGGCACCCCACCCCAGTACTCTTGCCTGGAAAATCCAATGGACGGAGTAGCCTGGTGGGCTGCAGTCCATGGGGTCGCTAACAGTCGGACAGACTGAGCGACTTCACTTTCACTTTTCTCTTTCATGCATTGGAGAAGGAAATGGCAACCCACTCCAGTATTCTTGCCTGGAGAATCCCAGGGATGGGGGAGCCTGGTGGGCTGCCGTCTATGGGGTCACACAGAGTCGGACACGAA
>SJYX01022237.1:0-14229 GCA_006410675.1 Oreotragus oreotragus
ATCTCAATCTCTTTCCCATATTTTGCCCAACCACTTCTCTCAGCTGGCAACCATCACTTTTTTCTCTGTATCCATGACTCTGTTTCTGTTCATTTATTTTATATTTTAGATTACACATGTAGTGAAATTACATGGTATTTCTCTTTCTCTGTCTGACTGACTTCACTTAGCAAAATACTTTCTGGATCTAGCCATGTAGTTTCAGGTGGTACGATTTCATCCTTTTCTTATAGCTGAGTAATATTCTTATTGCCAACATCCATTGGATCATTGAAAAAGCAAGAAAATACCAGAAAAACATCCACTTCTGCTTTATTGACTACGTCAAAGCCTTTGACTATGTGGATCACAATAACCTATGGAAAATTCTTAAAGAGATGGGAATATCAGACCACCTGACCTGCCTCTTGAGAAATCTGTATGCAGGTCAAGAAGTTTGAACTGAACTGGACATGGAACAACAGACTGCTTCTAAATAGGGAAAGAGTACGTCAAGGCTGTATATTGTCACCCTGCTCATTTAACTTATATGCAGAGTACATCATGTGAAAGGCAGGGCTGAATGAAGCACAAGCTGAAATCGAGTTTGCCAGGAGAAACATCAATAACCTCAGACAGGCAGGTGACACCACCCTTATGGCAGAAAGTGAAGAGGAACTAAAGAGCCTCTTGATGAAAGTAAAAGAGGAGAGTGAAAAACTTGACTTAAAGCTCAACATTCAGAAAACTAAGATCATGGCATCTGGTCTCATCATTTCATGGCAAATAGATGGGGAAATAATGGAAACAGTGAGAGACTTTATTTTGGGGGTCTCCACAATCACTGTAGATGGTAACTGAAGTCATGAATTTAAAAGACACTTGCTCCTTGGAAGAAAAGCTATGAAAACAACCTAGACAGCATATTAAAAAGCAGAGACATTACTTTGCCAACAAAGGTCTGTCTAGTCAAAGCTATGGTTCTTCCAGCAGTCATGTATGGATGTAAGAGTTGGACCATAAAGAATGCTGAGCACCAAATAACTGATGTTTTTGAACTGTGGTGTTGGAGAAGACTGTTGAGAGTCCCTTAGACTGCAAGGAGATCCAACCAGTCCATCCTAAATTAAATCAGTCCTGAATATTCATTGGAAGGACTGATGCTGAAGCTGAAACTCCAATAATTTGGCCACCTGATGTGAAGAACTGATTCATTGGAAAAGACCCTGATGCTGGGAAAGATTTAAGGCGGGAGGAGAAGGGAATAAGAGATAAGATGGTTGGGTGGTATCACCAATTCAATGTACATGAGTTTGAGTAAGCTCCAGGAGTTGGTGATGAACAGGGAGGCCTGGCGTGCTGTAGTCCATGGGGTTGCAAAGAGTCAGACACGACTGAGTGACTGAACTGAACATTCTATTATGTATATATACCACATCTTCTTTACCCATTCATCAATGCATAGTTGTTTTTTCTTATAGTTCACTTAAATTAAAATTAATAAAGCCAGCAGCTTGTTAACTTGGTAAAAGATACTCATATTGGCGATAGCTCAAATGATAGCTCTGGGGAATTCCCTGGTGATCCAGTAATTAGGACTCAGTGCTGTGGCCCAGGTTCATTCCCTGGTTGGGGAACAATGATTCCACAAGCTGTGTGGCACAGCCAAAAAAACAACCAAAACTAATAATAGCTCTGCCACTTCCTAGCTATGTGAACTTGAGCAAGTCCTTGAAGCTCTCTGAGCCCCAAATGCACATTTCATAAAAGGAAGATGATAGTATCCAACTCAGAGTTTCAGACAGTTATGAAATAATGCAAATAAAATGCTTAGCAGAGTACCTGGAATAGACTTTCAGTAATATTAGCTCTTATAAGTACACTTTATATGTAAAGTATAAAGAAATTCCGAAAGTGAAACAGTAAAAGCAAGGGTTGATAAACCATGCCACCAGGCCAACTCTTACCTGCCACCTATCATCACGAGTAGCTTTTATTGTAACACAGCCACATTCCTTCATTTATACATTGTCTTTAAGCACTTTCACAGCAGCATTGAATAGCGGCAATAGACTGCATGGCCTGAAAAGTGAAATATTTACCATCTGGCCTTTTACATGGAGTTTGCCAACCCTCGAGTACAAGAAGAAATTTTATTGGCCCAAATAAAAATAACACTTGTAGACTTCCTTGGTGGTCCACTGGTTAAGAATCCATTTGCCAGTGCAGGGGACACACGTTTGATCCCTCCTCTGGGAAGACTCCACATGCCACAGGGCAACTAAGCTGGTGCCCCACAACTACTAAGCCTGCAAGCCCTACAGCCTACACACCACAATGAGAAAGTAGCCTCCCCACACAGCAACAAAGGCACAGTGCAGCCAAAACTTTAAAAATCAGTAAACTCAAAGCAGTGGCCAACTGAAAAATAATTGCTTTTAAAAAATAACCTCTGAAATGTGGAGGTGGCTCTTTTCCAATCAAAAACGAAAAGGAAATTACAGAAGCCGTCAAACCTGTCCTCTCACATGATTTAGGGAGAAACTAACAGCGCTGACTCAAGCTGACCTGAGGAGCAGACAGCAGCAAGATGTAGATAACCCAGAACACTCCCTGAACTACAAGCAGCTGCAGGAACTCTCCCCAAGGCAATCGCAAGGGGTGAAGAAAAGTCTCTCCTTCATCCAGTTTAGGCCCCTGAAAATAACAGCAAAGAGATGAGAATAGTATGTAAACAAACCTGTCCTTAATAACCAGTTCTCGCCCCCAAAGTTAGCCTACAGCATCTGAAAGAAACTAAAATTCACAACAAATTCCAATGTTTTTCTCAGATAACTCTTCACAATTGACAGGTAAATGCAATCTTCTGATTGAAGGCCTTCATTTGTTGAATAAGTGAATGAATAAGGGATGATGCCGTTAGCCTATTAGTTGCCTAAATCTAGCAAAACAAATCTTGAGTTTTTTTCTTCCAGTTTTATAGAGATATAATTGACATACAACACTGTATAAATTTAAGGTGTACAGCATCATGATTTTATTTACATACATCATGAAATGATGACAACAATAAGTTTAGTGAACATCTATCATATCATGCCAAAAGGCAAAATGGTTGTCTGAGGGAGCCTTACAAATAGCTATGAAAAGAAGAAAAGTGAAAGGCAAAGGAGAAAAGGAAAGGTATACTCATTTGAATGCAGCGTGCCAAAGAATAGCAAGGAGAGATAAGAAAGCCTTCCTCAGTGATCAGTGCAAAGAAATAGAGGAAACAATAGAATGAGAAAGACTAGAGATCTCCAAGAAAATTAGAGATACCAAGGGAACTTTTCATGCAAAGATGGGCACAATAAAGGACAGAAATGGTATGGATCTAACAGAAGCAGGAGATATTAAGAGGAGGTGGCAAGACCACACAGAAGAATTATACAAAAAAAGATCTTCATGGCCCAGATAACCACAATGGTGTAATCACTCACCTAGAGCTAGACATCCTGGAATATGAAGTCAAGTGGGCCTTAGGAAGCATCACTACAAACAAAGCTAGTGGAGGTGATGGAATTCCAGTTGAGCTATTTCAAATCCTAAAAGGTGATGCTGTTAATGTGCTGCACTCAATATGCCAGCAAATCTGGAAAACTCAGCAGTGGCCTCAGGACAGTTTTCATTCCAATCCCAAAGAAAAGTAATGCCAAAGAATGCTCAAACTACTGCAAAATTGCACTCATCTCACACACTAATACTCAAAATTCTTCAAGCCAGGATTCAACAATACATGAACCATGAATTTCCAGATGTTCAAGCTGGATTTAGAAAAGGCAAGAGAAACCAGAGATCAAATTGCCAACATGCATGGATCATCAAAAAAGCAAGAGAGTTCCAGAAAAACATCTACTTCTTTTTTATTGACTATGCCAAAGCCTTTGACTGTGTGAATCACAACAAACTGGAACATTCTTCAAGAGATGGGAATACCAGACCACCTGACCTGCCTCCTGAGAAATTTGTATGCAGGTCAAGAAGCAACAGTTAGAATTGGACATGGTACGATAGACTGGTTGCAAATCAGGAAAGGAGTACATCAAGGCTGTATATTGTCACCCTGCTTATTTAACTTACATGCAGAGTACATCATGAGAAATGCCATGCTGAATGAAGCACAAGCTGGAATCAAGATTGCCAGGAGAAATATCAATAACCTCATGCAGATGACACCACCCTTATGGCAGAAAGCAAAGAACTAAAGAGCCTCTTGATGAAAGTGAAAGAGGAGAGAGAAAAAGTTGACTTAAAGCTCAACATTCAGAAAACTAAGATAATGGCATCTGGTCCCATCACTTCATGGCAAATAGATGGGGAAACAGTGACAGATTTTATTTTGGGGGGCTCCAAAATCACTGCAGATGGTGACTACAGCCATGAAATTTGGAAGACAAACTATAACCAACCTAGAAAGTGTATTAAAAAGCAGACACATTACTTTGCCAACAAAGGTCCGTCTGGTCAAAGCTATGGTTTTTCCAATAGTCATTTATGGATGTGCTAGTTGGACTATAAAGAAAGCTGAGCACCAAAGAATTGATGCTTTTGAACTGTGGTACTGCAGAAGATTCTGGAGAGTCCCTTGGACTGCAAGGAGAGCCAACCAGTCCATCTTAAAGGAAATCAGTCCTGAATATTCATTGGAAGGACTGATGCTGAAGCTCCAATACTTTGGCCACTTGATGTGAAGAACTGACTTATTTCAAAAGACCCTGATGCTGGGAAAGACTGAAGGCAAAAGAAGGGGACGACAAAGGATGAGATGGTTGGGTGGCGATCACCTACTCAATGGACATGAGTTTGAGTAAACTCTGGGAGTTGGTGATGGACAGGGAAGCCTGGAGTGCTGCAGTCCATGAGTCACAAAGAGTTGGACACAATTAAGCAACTGAACTGATGGATTATCTCATGCAGATATAAAACAAAAGAAAGAAATACTTTGTCCTTATGATAAGAATACAGGATTTACTCTCAGTAGCTTTCATATATCACAAACATCGGTGTTATTAACTCCACTGTTTTCCAATGCCTATTTAGGTTCTAACTAGCCAGAATTTATGGGTATGTTGTCATTTGTCTAACAGTTAAAGCATTCAATACCCTGGGGTATTGCTTATTCCTTTCTCTGAACTGTTATTTAAATCATATACTTTTATTTGATTTTCAGACTTCTGCCTGGTCTCTACCTAAATTGGTCTTTTTAAATTTATATTGGGATATAGTTGATTTATAATACTGTGTTAGTTTCAGATGTACAGTGATATGGTTCAGTTATACATATATCCATGCTTTTTCAGATTCTGTTCCCATATAAATTATTACAGAATATTGAGTAGAGTTCCCTGTGCTATACAGTAGGTCCTTGTGGTTATCTGGTTATCTATTTTTTTTTTTATGACCACACTGCTTGGCTTGCAGGATCTTAGTTCCCCGACCAGGGATTGTCCCAGGCCCTTGACAGGGAAAGTGCAACATCCTAACCACTGTACCACCAGCAAATTCCCTGATTATCAATATTATATATGAAGGTGAAGTCGCTCAGTCGTGTCCGACTCTTTGCAACCCCGTGGGCTGTAACCTACTAGGCTTCTCCGTCCATGGGATTCTCCGGGCAAGAACACTGGAGTGGATTGCCATTTCCTTCTCCAGGGGATCTTCCCAACCCAGGGATCGAACCCGGGTCTCCCGCATTGGAGGCAGACGCTTTAACCGCTGAGCCACCAGGGAATTTGTCCCTAACTCCTAACTTATCCCTCCCCATCACCTTTTACCTCTGGTAACCATAAGTTTATCTTCAGAGTCTGTGAGTCTGTTTCTGTTTTGTAATAAGTTCATTTATATCATCTTTTTAGATTCCACATATAACTGATACCATATGATATGTTTCTTTTCTGTCTGACTTATTAATAGCATGGTAATCTCTGCTGCTGCTGCTAAGTCATTTCAGTTGTGTCCAACACTGTGTGACCCCATAGATGGCACTAGATCTATCCATATTGCTGCAAATGGCATTATTTCATTCTTTATGGATGAATAATATTCCACTATTTATATGTAAATCTAGAAAGATTAAAAAGAAAATAACAAAGGACTGTTGTCACAAAATCTCACTATATTTTTAGGCAAGGCCTGACTGGGATCACTGCTTGCAGCAGGAGGAAAGGAGAACAAACAACAAGTTCCTTTGCTTGATCACTCAAAAACTCCCACCTTTTAGTAGCTCAAAATGTAGTCTTTCTCCCAAAAATTAGTTTTAGGAGTGAGGAAAAGAACACAAGACTATTGAAGTAACAGTGAAGTAACTCGATGGCTCAATAGGAAACTGACTCTAGTCCAAATTCTATCATGTTGCCAACACTTCTAAGGTTCTGGGCATGTTGAGAGTTAGTTCAGAAAACTAATGTGGCTGCAGTGACATTAGACTGGTCTGCTAAGTCGCTTCAGTCGTGTCCGACTCTGTGCAACCCCATAGATGGCAGCCCACCAGGCTCTGCCGTCCCTGGGATTCTCCAAGCAAGAACACTGGAGTGGGTTCCCATTTCCTTCTCCAATGCATGAAAGTGAAAAGTGAAAGTGAAGTCATTCAGTCGTGTCCAACTCTCAGCGACCCCATGGACTGCAGCCTACCAGGCTCCTCCGTCCATGGGATTTTCCAGGCAAGAGTGCTGGAGTGGGGTGCCATTGCCTTCTCTGTAGACTGGTCTAGGTCTTCCATTTAAAGAAAATATAAACTCCTCTAAAATTTAGTACATATCCCATGGAAGATTTTGCAAAACTATCCCAGAATTCTGACCAATTACCTATGTAAGGGGGAACCCCTAGTACCCTTCAGTGACTCTGCAGTAATAGGAATGAAAACAACAGCGGAACAGCTCTGACAGAGTAGAAAGAACTCTGTCAGAGTATGAAAGAACCCAGCATTGCCATGAGCCCCAATACATACTGTGATAAAAATGTGGACTAAATAAGAGAGGAGGCTATATTTTCTTCAAATATGGGAGATCTAGAGCAGCCACATTACTTTCCTAAACTCTAACTCTCAACATCCACTCTGTACCTTGCCCGACACAAACTAAG
The DNA here is from genome assembly GCA_006410675.1 of Oreotragus oreotragus. Lineage (NCBI taxonomy): Eukaryota > Metazoa > Chordata > Mammalia > Artiodactyla > Bovidae > Oreotragus > Oreotragus oreotragus. The sequence continues at coordinate 7,099 of SJYX01022237.1, forward strand.
GAGGCAGTTCTTTTTTTTTTTTTTTTTTTTAATTGAAGCATGGTTGGTTTACAATGTTGTACTAACTTATGCTGTATAGCAAAGTGACTCAGTTATCTATATATGCGTTTCTGCTTTGTTGACTATGCCGAAACCTTTGACTATGTGGATTATGACAAACTGTGGAAAATTCTGAAAGAGATGGGAATACCAGACCACCTGATCTGCCTCTTGAAAATCTATATGCAGGTCAGAAAACAACAGTTAGAACTGGACATGGAACAACAGACTGGTTCCAAATAGGAAAAGGAGTACATCAAGGCTGTGTATTGTCACTCTCCTTATTTAACTTATATGCAGAGTACATCATGAGAAACGCTGGGCTGGAAGAAGCACAAGCCAGAATCAAGATTGCCAGGAGAAATATCAATAACCTCAGATATACAGATGACACCACCCTTATGGTAGAAAGTGAAGAACTAAAGAGCCTCTTGATGAAAGTGAAAGAGGGGAGTGAAAAAGTTGGCTTAAAGCTCAGCATTCAGAAAACTAAGATCATGGCATCTGGTCCCATCACTTCATGGGAAATAGATGGGGAAACAGTGGAAACAGTGGCAGATTTTATTTTTCGGGGCTCCAAAATCACTGCAGATGGTGATTGCAGCCATGAAATTAAAAGATGCTTACTCCTTGGAAGGAAAGTTATGACCAACCTAGATAGCATATTAAAAAGCAGAGACATTACTTTGAAAACAAAGGTCTGTCTAGTTAAGGCTATGGTTTTTCCTGTGGTCATGTATGGATGTGAGAGTTGGACTATAAAGAAAGCTGAACGCTGAAGAGTTTCAGTTTCAACATGCTTTTGAACTGTGGTGTTGGAGAAGACTCTTGAGAGTTCCTTGTACTGCAAGGAGATCTAACCAGTCCATCCTGAAGGAGATTAGTCCTGAGTGTTCATGGAAGGACTGATGCTGAAGCTGAAACTCCAATACTTTGGCCACCTGATGCGAAGAACTGACTCATTTCAAAAGATCTTGTTGCTGGGAAAGATTGAGGGTGGGAGGAGAAGGGGACGACAAAGGATGAGGTGGTTGGATGGCATCACTGACTCAATGGACTTGAGTTTGAGTAAGCTCCAGGTGTTGGTGATGGACAGGGAGGCCTGGCATGCTACAGTCCATGGGGTCACAAAGAGTTAGAACTTAGTGACTGAACTGAACTGAACATTACTTTTCATATTCTTTTCCATTATGATTTATCTCAACAGATTGGATATAGTCCCCTGTGCTATACCGTAAGAGCTTTTCTTTATCCATTCTAAATGTAATAGTTTGCATCTATGCACCCCAAACTTCTAGTCCATCCCTCCCTCTCCCCCACAGCCTCCTTGGCAAGTACAAGTCTATTCTCTGTGAATCTATTTCTGTTTTGTAGATAGGTTCGCTTGTGGCAAAGATGGTAAAATGTCTGCCTGCAGTATGGGAGACCTGGGTTCAATCCCTGGGTCGGGAAGATCCCCTGGAGAAGGAAATAGCAGCCCACTCCAGTACTCTTTTCTGGAAAATTCCATGGATGGAGGAGCCTGGTAGGATACAGTCCATGAGATCACAAAGAGTTGGACACCACTGAGTGACTTCACTTCACTCACTCACTTGTGCCATATATTCCACATAAAAGTGATATGATATCATGTGGGTATTTGTCTTTCTCTGATTTAAATCACTTAGTATGAAAATCTCTAGTTGCATCCATGTCGCTGCAAATGACATTATTTCATTCTTTTATGGCTAAATAGTATTCCACTGTATGTGTACCACATGTTTTTTGTCCACTTGCCTGTTGATGGACATTTAGGTTGCCTCCATGTCTTGGCTACTGTGAACAGTACTGCTATGAACATAGGGGTACATGTATCTTATTGAATTATCGTTTTATCTGATGTATGCCCAGAAGTGCAACTGTTGGATCGTATGGTAATTCTAGTTTCTGAGGAACCTTCATAGTGTTTTCCATAGTGGCAACTTACATTCCCACCAACAGTGTAAGAGGGTTCCCTTTCCTCCATGTCTTCTCCAGCATTTGTTATTTGTAGACTTCTTAGTGAGGGCTATTCTGACTGGTGTGTGTTGGTACTTCATTATAGTTTTGATTTGCATTTCTCCAATGACTCGTGATTCTCTAATAATTAGAGATGTTGAGCATCTTTCCATGTGCCTGTGGCCAACTGTACGTCTTCTTTGAGAAATGGCTGTTTTGTCTTCTGCCCATTTTTTTTTCCATGTGGTTGGTTGTTGTTGTTAAGTTGTATGAGCCGTTTCTATATTTATAGATCACAGATGCAGCAGTTCTAAAACTGGTGGCCAGGGAACCTCAGGCTGGGGCAAGAGATCCCATGAAACTGTTATCATAATAATAAGACATTACTTTGTTCCCTCATGCTCTCACAAATGTATAGTGGAATTTTCCAAAGGCTACATGACATGTTACATCACACCAGTTATGAGAATCAATTTGTTTCCTACTGTCAGACATTAAATATGTTTGCAAAACTGTAAAATATGCCACTTTTTCTGGGAAACAATCTTTCATAAAATTGTTTAAATCTAGGGCCATCCCTGGTAGTCAGGATGTTAAGCCTCTGCAGTTCTACTGTGGGAGGCCCGGGTTCAATATCTGGTCAATGGACTAAGATCCCATGTACCTTAGAGTGAAGCCAAAAAAATTTTCAATGGGTTTACTATTAACACAAATTACTGAAATTTCCTTAAATTGAATTCAAGTAACCATAAAATATGCAACCTACATATACAGTGAGCTTCCCTGGTGGCTCAACTGGTAAAGAGTCCTCTTGCAATGCAGGAGACCCTAGTTCGATCCCTGAGTTGGGAAGATCCCCTGGAGGAGGGCATGGTAACTCACTCCAGTATTTTTGCCTGGAGAATCCTCATGGACAAAGAAGCCTGGCCGGTTGCCATCCATGAGGTCGCAAAGAGTCAGATATGCCTGAGCGACTAAGCACAGATGCACATGAATGATGGCTGTCTGGCATCCTCCATTTTCAGTGCAAAGAGAACTTGAGACCAAAAAGTTTGAGAATTAATTAATCATCCAGACAAGCAACAAGGTCTGGGAGAGCAGCTGTCTCTGGGAAGCTCAGAAAGCAGTTTGTTGCACAGGCTCTATGAGTAAAACGGTGAGGGCCACAAGCAGCCAGTGAAACTTTCTGCCAACAACTAAAGGAAAAGTCTTAAAATAGGAAAAGTCACTATAGAGAGGAATGGCAAGGGGAAAAGTATGTGGATAGCTATGAGACTAAAGGCTGTATTTTTATGATTTAATGTTTATTATTTTTGGCTGCTCTGGCTCTGCGTTGCTGCACATGCTTTCTCTAGCTGCAGTGAGCAGGGATTGCTCTCTAGTTCTGGTGTGTAGGCTTCTCATTGCAGTAGTTTCTCTTGTTGCAGGCATGGGTGCTCCATGCACAGGCTTCAGTAGTTGAGAATCATGGGCTCAAGAGCGCTGGCTCAGTAGTTATGACACACGGGTTTAGTTGTCCCCCACATGTGGGATCTTCCCAGACCAGGAATGAAATCTGTGTCTCCTGCATTGGCAGGTGGATTATTTACCATTGAGCCACCACAGAAGCCGCTAAAGTCTAGTTTTAAGACCAGTTCTTGTTACACTTGAATTTTATCTTTAGATAGGGATGAATTCAGTTGAGAAGAGGAAAAGCTATCAGGATTTAAGAAGCTGTGCCTTACAGGTTATGTTCTAGTGTGTGGCACAGAGAGTAGCCCACAGAAAGAGCTCATTTAGTATTTGTAAAGCCAATGAATGAATGGTTATAAAGTGAAAGTATGAGGTTGAATAAGGTTGAGAACAAATTGGCCATACCATGAATGGCTTATAACAGAGGACTTGTTCTAGAGTCAGTTCTCAAGAGGGATGAAGGAATGAGAGGAGCTGAGATGCAGAGACATCTCACAGCCCCAGTACAACTCCCTCCCCTCTTTGCCTCCTGTTGATCCCCTTCACTTTCCTTGGAAAATCTGATTAAAGGGTGCTGTTAGCAATCATTCCTTCTCAAGCATCTTAGCATCCTAAACTCACTATGACCTAAACAGAAGTCTTCATTCTAACCCCACATCTCCCTCGAAATGAGGGTCTCCTGCACACTTCAGCTTAATATGGTTCTTGACTCCTTTCCCCCTCATGCCTTCTACATAATCCTCTAGCATATCCTGTGATTCTACTTCCAAAGTACACTTTGAATTTATCCATTTCTTTCTATCCCTACTCACTGAGAAGTTACTGCCTTAAAGTGTGTGATTGAGTTGTATGAGCAAATTTTTTTATGAGAGCAGTACTTTCCCTGGGACTTCTCCTTGACACACAGTTCTTGGTTGCTTTCTTGAATTGTCTTTCCTATTTTTAAGTTTTTTCAAAGTCACAAAATAATAGGTAATGATTAAAAAAACAACTTGAAAGGATCTTATAACTCCCAATTGACTTTTTCCCCCAAAGATCACATCTCTCTGATATGCAAAATGACTAAAAGGCTTCATTGTGTACTGACACTTACCTTATTAATGAATCTATTACACATACACTGGGCCATTTTAAAAAATATTGTTGCCCTAACATATTTGAGTTTTCTCTCTTCATGTCTTATGATTGGCAACTGATTGTAATAATCAAAAACAGACCTGCAATGGAGACAACTATGAAAAGTATTTAGAAATACTGCAATGACAACTTAGCTACAAAATGGATAATTTTATTTTGTAACTTTAAACATTTTATTTTGTATTGAGGTATAGCCAATTAACAATGTTGCGGTAGTTTCAGGTGAACAGCAAGGGACTCAGCTATACATATACATGTACCCACAAAATGGATAATTTTAATCTTAACATCTATGTATCTATATATATTGTTGTTGTGTAGTCCCTAAGTCACCTCTGACTCTTTGCATCCCCATGGACTGTAGCCTGCCAGGTTCTTTTGTCCATGGGATTTCCCCTGCAAGAATATTGTTGTAGGTTGCATTTCCTTCTCCAAGGGATCTTCCCGATGAAGGGATCGAAACCGAGTCTCCTGCGTTGGTAGACGGATTCTTTAACACTGAGCCACCAGAAAATCCATCAATATATATATAGGTATAGCTATAATTATGATTCGGAAAGTATGTGTTTTTAGGTCAGTCTTCCCTTATTATAGCTTTGACCTGCTTCAATGGTTTGTCAGCAAATTACTTCATGTGCAGTTGTTGCTTTAAATTTTTCTCTTACGATGTATAGCTCATATACAATATTTGCATCATGTACAACATGACATTTATATACATTACAAAATGGTCAGCCCGGTAGGTCTAGCAGCCATCTGTCACCATGCACAGTTATTGCATGGCAATAGTATGTCTATAAAAGAATATTATTGACTATACTTTACATTCATTACAGATTATGTGATACATTACATCCCCATGACTTATAATTGTGAGTGTATACCTCCTGATCTCCTTCATCTGTTTTGCCCAGCCTCTCACTTCCTCTCCTCATCTGGAAGCCCCATTTGTTCTCTGTATCCATGAGTTTGTTTTCTGCTTTGTTAATTCATTTATTGCTTTTCAGATTTCACATGTAAGTAAAATCATGGGGTATTGTCTTTCTCTGTCTGATTTACTTCACAGAGCAGAATATCTTTTGCATCCAGTCATGTTGTTGAAAGTGGCAAGATTTCATACTTTTCTTATGGCTAAGTAATATTCTATTGTGTATATATACCACATTTTCTTTACCCATTCATCCATCAGTGGATGGTTGTCTTTTCTTATAGTCCATTTAAACTGAAATTAATGGAAATAAGAACTAGCAACTTATTAACTTGGTAAAAGATACTCATATTGGCCTTGGTTCAAATAATAGTTCTGCCAGTGCCTACCTGTATGACCGTGAGCACGTCACTGAAGCTCTCTAAGCCTCAGCTGAACATTCTGTAAAAGGAGGATGATAGTATCCATGTCAAAGTTTGAGGCAATTGTATGAAATAATGCATATAAAGTGCTTAGTACCATATCTGGAATAGACTAGGTATTGCTCAGTAATGTTAGCTTTTATAAGTACGTTCTTTACATAATGTATAAAGAAAATCTAAAAGTAAACCAGTAAAAGCAAGAGTTGATAAACGCCTCCAGGCCAAAGCCAGCCTGCCACCTATTTTCACAAGTAAATTTTTTTTTGTAACGCAGCCACATTCCTTCACTTATGGGCTGTCTTCAGGTGCTTTTGCAGCAGCACTGAATAGCTACAGTAGACCACTTGGCCTGAAAAGTCTAAAATATTTGGCCCTTGACAGAGTTTGCCAGCCCCCAAGTACGTGGAGAAGAAAACTAATTGGTTTAAAAAAATAGCATTTGAAATATTCATGTGGCTATTTTCTAGTCAAAAACAAAAATAAGTGCTTGCTTTGGCAGCACATATACTAAAATTGGGATAATACAGAGATGATCATGGCCCCTGCAAAAGGACAGCATGCAAATTCTTGAAACGTTCCAAATTTTTATTACCTATGGCTGATTCATGTTGATGTATGGCCAAAACCATCACAATATTGTAATTATCCTCCAATTAAAAATAAAAAAAATTTTAATGAAAAAAAAAACACAAAAAACACAAAATCTATCAAGCCTCTCCCCCATCACATGATTTGGGGAAAAACTAACAGCACTGGCTTAAACTGATCTGAGGAGCAAAGTAGATAACCCAGACGAACAAGATGCAGATAACCAAGAAAACCCCACCGAACTACAGGCAATTGCAAAAACTTTCCCCACAGCAATTGTAAGGGAAGAAGTCTCTCCTACACTCAGTGTAGACCCCTGAGACACAAAGCAAAAAAATGAGAATGGCATTTAAGCAAATGTGTCCTTCATAATCAGGCATTTCCCCCAAAGATAGCCTATACCATCTGAAAGACCCTAAAATTCACAGGCAGCTTTCAGTGTTTTTCTCAGACAACTGCTCAGAATTGACAAGTAAATGCAGTCTTCTGATAGTAGTCATTCTCTTGTTGAATAAGTGAATGAATAAAGGAATGATGCTTTCAGCCTATTAGTTGTCTAAATCTAGCCATATTTTTTGAGATATTTTT
>SJYX01022238.1:6079-22049 GCA_006410675.1 Oreotragus oreotragus
GAGATTAACATTCATTAAGGAAGAGAGCCATAAAGTGTTAACAGGCCTCTTGGCCAGAAGATAATGTAAATCACCTGAGGCCTTTTGTATACAAAAAGATATACAAAAAGGGTCAGGACTGCTGCCCCTGCGTGACTCTGTATCTTCCATTATGTAAAACCTAGGGTATATAAATACCTTTTAAATAATAAAGTTGAAGGGGTTTTTTGCACAAGCCTGGCCTCCTCTGTGTTGACTCTTTCTCTTGCTCCCTCTCCCTCCTTCTCCTTTTCAGGCTGATCCCTTGGAACGAGGAGGCTCACCAAGTCTACTTACTTGCCCGGGTTTCTGAGACCCATGCAAGAGGGAACCCAAGGCGGGGCACCCTCCACTATTCAAGCGGGCGCCTGTGGCCCAACGTAGACGGTGCAAATTCCTTGTCTGGAATTTTATTGATTTTCCACATAAACCAAGTTAATCAGCCTCTTTTCTCCACTCATTTTCCTACTACACTATCTAAGTTTTGCCTCACCTACTCCGTCCACCCTTTGAATTACCCTGGATCCACCAGGGCAGGACCCCGGCAGGGTGTCTTGAGCCATAGTGATCTGTGGAGGTGATGACATGTGATTGGATTTAGGAAATGTTTAGAAGACAGAGACAGCAACAGGTTCCAATCAGATTGAATGTGGGGTATAAGAGGGGATTCTTAAATACCTCCGGGGTTTTTGTTTGAATGACTGGAACCATGTCTGGACAACACCTAAACCCCTGAATGTTCTGCTATGTCCATTAGCTGGACCCCTGTTTTCCACCCTGGACTCCACTTTTCATTCGCGCTTACCAAGCATCAGTCCTGTTCTCCACAGGCCCAGAGTCAGGCCCCTGTCTTTCTTAGAGATTCTAGGGTCAGGTTTCAGGGTCCATGCCTCCCCGAAAAGCACTCGGGCAATCACCCTGAGGCCAAGACATAGGAAGAAGCCTGTGGGAAGTGCTGAAGGAGCCAGTCCTGTGCTTGCGGTCTGGAACCTTGCTTCTGTCTTCACCCATCTTTCGTGATCCCCGCAGGATTTTTCTTGGGCAATTAAGGAGAAAGCTATGCAGATACTTACCAGGCAGGTTCAAGAGAGCCCACAGAAGGATTAAATTCATAATCATGTTGAAAGCCTTTTCAAAAGGTGAGGTTCAGTGCCTTGAAAAGGATGCCAAGGAAGGAGAGAAGAACACTACGATGAAGCAGGAAGGGGTTCTAGAGCTGGAACAACTGTCATCTGAATTCTTGCAACTGCAGGATTGAGTACCAAAAGAGTAGGATGTGGTGCCAGATATTAGAGGTGCATTGACAGAGACTGGATGGCTTGGTCCTCAACACAGTGGAGAACGGATGTAGAATCCAGCATTTCTCACCCCCTCTTCAGGGAAAGATGCATCTAATTTGAGAGATGCTAAAGCTCACAGTGCTCCCTGCTGTGCAAGCCTCAGACACCATGTCTCTCTCTGAACTACAGACTGATCCCTCCTACCTTTGTGATGCTAACCCTCGACTGTGTGACACTGACATTTATTTCCAGTGACCATGACCCCACCCTCTGGGGCTGATCTTGACCCATTTGCCTGACACTAAACTCCTCATTGAGATATATGAGTCCTTTCTTCCATGTCACTGCTGCTGCTGCTAAGTCACTTCAGTCATGTCCGACTCTGTGTGACCCCATAGACGGCAGCCCACCAGGCTCCCCTGTTGAACCGCACGGTTCCGCCCTGGAGTCCGTCGCCCAAGACCACCAAGACACAGGATCGATGCAAATAGCAAGAGGATTTATTGAACCGGCGCGCCGGGGTTCCGTCCTCCTTAAGCAAGGAGCGAACGAACCCCGATGACAGTTACAGAACAGTTTTTAAGCACAAAAAACCATATTGGGCGGGGAGGTATAGATATATCATGATTGGTCACAATACTGCTGACCTTTACAAGGATAGGCTTGTGAGGGTTTGGCGACATAATTCTGCGGATAACACACAGTTTACACAACTNTCCACAATGTCTAATATTACGTTGCAATCAGTAGTGCATCCCTATTCAGTTGTGTCTCATTTCTCTTTCGTTAAGTGTTTTCTGATAAGACTCACTTAGGTGATTTTAAGATGATAAAGAGTGCACATAATGTTTTTTATTTATCTGTGTAAGCACTAAACTGGCAAGTACTACATCCTGAATATAATAGTATGTTATTTAAAATGATTCACACTTTTTTTCCTGTATTCAAAGCACCATGCTAAAGACTGAAAATATTCAGAAAAATTAGACGTGATATAACTTGTATCATGGGTTTATAATACACCAAGAGAAACAAGTTTCTAATGAACTAATGTAAATTCTCAAAGTTTAATCATTATGGATCACATCTAAGACCTACATTAACACCTCTGTAAATAGTTATGTCATATTTTCCTCCATATGATTTGTTTCATCAAATTTTAAATAAAAATAAAATGTTGTAGAACTTCCCATAATGAAGGAAAAAAACCTGTCATCTGCTACAAAGAGAAGGTGGAGTTAAAAAAAAAAAATAGGTTGAAACAAAGGAAACGATATTTGATGTAGCTTTTGTTGTACCAAAGACATTAAGTAGTCAGATGTAGTCCAGGTCTGCATTCCTTCTTAAAAAAGGAAATCAACACAAGCCACTGAAAGTAAATAAAAATTCATTTAAAAAGATAACAAAAGGACTCTACAATGATCTCACCTGTGTGCTCCCAAATTCATATGATAAAATCTTAACCCCCAATGTACTGGTATTTGGAGACAGGCCCTTTTAAAAAGAGACACAAGAAAGCATGCTTTCCCTCTCTGCCAGTGGGGACACAGCAAGAAAGCAGTCATCTCAAGACCTTCAGAATTTTTCCTTTTTAATAAAATAGACTTCCTAGTCAGACCACAGACAAAGACAAATTGACTATCAGAAATTAAGAAATGGCAGTATTTCACAAATGTGAACAGAAATTTATTAAATCATGACATTTATCTGTTCACTACTTTGATAACACAGATCTATTCTATTTTTAATCCTGAATAATTTAAATAATTACTCTACATTAAATATTTAACCTATTCAAAATGATCCTGTCCCAAATATATCAATTAAATGCATACATTATATGCAAGATCACTTTTATTAAACCAAATTAAATATTGAACTAAATTTAATAATTAAACTGGATTTCATATTAGATCAATTTAACACACAGTGTAAAAAGTACAGTTTGTGCAAGAATGAAAGGGTAACAGAAATAAATACTGGATAGGTTAAAAAAAAGAGAGACAACTATAAATTTAGTTAATAAAATTTCAAACATGTAAACTTTAAGGCACTAATTCATGTGGCACACACATGTGTGAATGTGTATCACTATACCGATGCATGTAAAGATAAAAAAAATATTGTTATAAAAGTAGACCTTTATTCTGGAAAGCTACAACAAGTTATTCATAACTTCCTAGAATTATCAGTTACCACCGTGGCATATATATTTCCCTATTAAAATGCAGGCAAGTTGAATTAAAAACCCTAAATTACCTCCTCAACTCCTAATGAGAGCTATCATGTTCCTAATAAAAGATGAGTTTAGATCGTGTCTGAGCAGTTAACCAGCCTCACTCTTCAAGTTTACTTATTAATTGAAAATAAAAATGTTTATTCAGCACTCATTTGTGGATTGGAGAAGGCAATGGCACCCCACTCCAGTACTCTTGCCTGGAAAAATCCCATGGATGGAGGAGCTTGGTGGGCTGTGGTCCATGGGGTCGCTAAGAGTCGGACACGACTGAGCGACTTCACTTTCACTTTTCACTTTCATGCACTGGAGAAGGAAATGGCAACCCACTCCAATGTTCTTGCCTTGAAAATCCCAGGGATGAGGAAGCCTGGTGGGCTGCCATCTATGGGGTCACACAGAGTCGGACACGACTGAAGTGACTTAGCAGCAGCAGCAGCAATTGTGGATACTGTTTTAGGTCCTGAGGATATAGAAATGAATAAATTGGGGGAAAAAACAGACTCTGTTCCTATGATGTTTCTTTCAGGTGTGGGGGGTGAGGGGATGAGAAAGAACCAAACACATAATGTGCAAACAACATGAGGAAAAGTAGAGATGAGGAAGGAGGACAGAGAAGGGCACGAATGGAAAAGACATTTTATTTAGGGAACGAAAACAAGGCCTTTCCAGAAAGGTGATATTTGGGCATTAAGAGATGAGGGAGTGTTTCTGACCTGAAAGAAGAGTGGTTAAACCTCAAGACTGAAGGAAAGTAAGTGACTCCTTCTCATACTTCTCATACTTCCAGAGAAATCCAGGATTATTTACAGACTGTCCCAAATAGAAATATTAAATGTGAATATTCAGGAAGTTTTAAAGATCATAGACATCAAAGAAAGCTCTCAAAATCCTAAACTTTTGTGTAACTATCAATTTAGATGTTAGCTCTGACACATATACAACAATTCAAAATATAATTATTGAGACTTCCCTGGCAGTCCAGTGGTTAAGTCTCCTTGTTTCCAGTGCAGAGGGCATGAGTTTAATCACTGCTTGCGAAACTAATATCCCACGTGCCACGGGTGGCCAGAAAAATAAATAAAGTTCTTGCCTCACTGAACTTGTTTTTAAGAAAGCAAAAAGTATAATACAATTGTTTATATCCAAAATTTAAATCAACTCTAGACTCTAATCACTGATATACAAGATAAATGTTATCTTCTATTTAATTTAAGGCAAACCAAAATGCGCTGCCCACTACCTTTCTCAAATGCCACAGTCCGTTTTCTGCCTTTATAAGGAGGACACATAGAACATGATTGAAATTTCTTTGATTGAAGCTTGCAGGGCCTTGGAGCCCTCATTCTGACCATTCATCTCCACTTGTCTTTACTTGTCTGCATAAATAAAAGGTGTAGAAACATTACACTGGGTTTACACTAAAAGCAAGATGTAAGCTGAAAGTTTGGGGCTAAAACTCTAAAATAAAACTTAAAAAAATTAAATTTCAGTAAATTTTCTGAATTCTATTATTGGGGTCTATGATTACTTGACTTCTAACGAGTCTATTTAATTATATAACAATTGTTTGATGTATTAGGTTCCATTTCTTTTCATTTCAAACTTTAGCAATTATGAAAAAGAATCAAGCCAATGTAATTTAGCTCGAAAAGTAGAAAATTGGGACAGCTCAATATTTTACACATATTCGATTTTCCACTTCATTGTCGCAGCTCTGCCAACACAGACTGACATTTTGTCTCATGGCATAAGTAGAACAGTGAAAGTTAAGATTCTCTCAGTCCAGAGCTATCATCTGTGAAACTTACTTCCTCAAGAGATGCTTCTTTTCCATTGCTTGAGATTTTATCTGGCAAAAAATCTCTAAAATGTCTATTTGGTAGCTTTGTGTATTCCTGACTAAACTAGTGAGAAATCAAATTTATTCTAGACAAAATCACTTACTTACCTTGGAAACATACTTCTATCACTATAAGTTTCTTAAGATCTCAGGACAAATTATTCTTTTCTGGATACTCATACTCTGAATAAATGTATGACATGCTACAGGTACCTCCCAGATTGAATTCAATTAAACTACAGTGAAATACCCAGAAGCACTTAGTTCCTCCACCTCTTAAATCTCCATTGTTTGCCCCTGACATGATTTGGGCCAAACTTTATTCAATAGCATTTGTCTTACTGCAAGTATACTAGTCTTCACTATTTTATCTCAGTTAAAAAAATGATGAAAATAGTAAAACATGTCCTGAATCTAAATATACCTTGGCTATTGCTCCACAGACTGTCCTCACTTTTGACTTTCCCTTGATTTCACTTGCAAAAAATTAAATATACCTGTTTATAACTTATATCCGTGCTCTTCACTAAGCTCTCTTGATAAAATTCATGAAAATAAGATAGTTTGAGTTGCATTCAGGTGATTTTCCAGAATAACAATTCTTGATATCAACTTATTCTCAAATGAAAAAAAAGATATATATATATACTTTATTTAGAATTTAATTGCAATGTTCCTGATCATTGCAGTTATACATTTTTTAAATATACGCATTTTTCTTCTATTGTACTCTTATAATATGCAAGACAATATTATACATATCAGTACTAAAACACACCAGAAAGATTTATTCATGCAACTTTGAAACTGAAACAATTAGTTATCCATTGTAATTTTTAGAACTATTAATTCCTCTATTTGATAATATATTCACAATACTTTAGTACTATTTAGTAGGGACCATCATTATTTCTAATGCAAAATCCTTGTTTTAGAGAGATTTAAAGTAACTATGCTCTGGTCCTAATATATTATTGATTGGAAGGGAAGTGAAACAAGTTAAGAGACATGCAGACTAAGGCTGTTGTTTGGGTTTTATTCGTTGTTGTTCCAATTTTTATTCCTTGATATAAAAGGATAGTTGGATCAGTGTCATGATTTCCTATGAACATGAGAAAATGACTTTGAGCACATAAAGTGGATGTGATTAGATATTCTTAAAACCATTTACTAAACTGACTTTTTTAAAAGCAACCATATAATTGAATTTTCTAATATCTGTGTCCATACACTGCTATTTATCTGAAGCTTCAACATCTTTTTGCATTATCCCAACTACCTGGCCTGTCCCAAACTATGTTTGATGAACACGTCATTGTGGTACAAAATCCAAACGAGTATTTTTTCAGGGTCAAAATCTCAGTTATGCTACTGCCACAAAAGTGATGGGAAGGAAGAACATCAGATGTTTCAAACCTCAGTAGCAGAATTCTTCTTCCCTTTGTGTCATACAGATTCATCCCTGTCAATTTTCCAGGACTTCCCTTAAACAGATCTATACATTCACAGCCTTTTTCAGGACTTCCTAGTTCTCTAACTAGAGGAAGCTCTGCCCTGCTGATGTTGGAATTGATGGCATGTACTTGGTCCATGGAAAGTGGAAGAAGTGAGGATGTGTTAGTTCCAGCCAAAGGCCACAGAAGACATGAAGTATTTCTACTTATCTTTCTTTGCTACAGTAATTCATAGTGATAAGAATTAAATCCTGGGTAGCTTCTGGTCCATGATGTATAAGAAGGTGTATCACTACTTCAGCCTAGAGACACTGTGAACAGCAACCCTTCCTTCTCCACCAGGGCTATACATGCCCACTCTCAGACTAGCACTAAGCAAAATGAATGGTTATTGTTATAATGCACAGACTTTGGATAATCTCATTATGCAGCAGTATTGCAGAAATAACTGACTAATACACGCTGCTGCTGCTGCTGCTGCTGCTGCTAAGTCACTTCAGTCTTTTTCAACTCTGTGTGACCCCAGAGGTGGCAGACCACCAGGCTCCCCAGGCCCTGGGTTTCTCCAGGCAAGAACACTGGAGTGGGCTGCCATTTCATTCCCCAATTCCTGGTGGCTCAGACGGTAAAGAGTCTGTCTATAATGTGGGAGACCCGGGTTCAATCCCTGGGTTGGGAAGATCCCCTGGAGAAGGAAATGGCAATCCACTCCAGGACTATTGCCTGGAAAATCCCATGGACAGAGGAGCCTGGTAGGCTACAGCCCACGGGGTCATAAAGAGTTGGACACGACTGAGCAACTTCACTTTCACAATGCATGAAAGTGAAAAGTGAAAATGAAGTCACTCAGTCATGTCCGACTCTTAGCGACCCCATGGACAGCAGCCCACCAGGCTCCTCCATCCATGGGATTTTCCAGACAAGAGTACTGGAGTGGGTTGCCATTGCCTTCTCCTGTAATGTGACTAATACATTCACAGAATAAAAGGAACAGAATGCTTCTCAGAAACAGTAGCTAAGTTCAGTTCAGTTCAGTCACTCAGTTGTGTCTGACTCTATGTGACCCCATGAATTGCAGCACGCCAGGCCTTCCTGTCCATCACCAACTCCCAGAGTTTACCCAAACCCATGTACATCGAGACGATGCCATCCAGCCATCTCATCCTCTGTTGCCCCTTCTCCTACTGCCCTCAATCTTTCCCAGAATCAAGGACTTTTCCAATGAGTCAGCTCTTTGCATCAGATGGCCAAAGTATTGGAGTTTCAACTTCAACATCAGTCCTTCCAATGAACACCCAGGAATGATCTTTAGGATAGACTGGTTGGATCTCTTTGCAGTCCAAGGGACTCTCAAGAGTCTTCTCCAACACCACAGTTCAAAACCATGAATTCTCGGCACACAGCTTTCTTTATAGTCCAACTCTCACATCCATACATTACCACTGGAAAAACTATATCCTTGACTAGACGGACCTTAGTTGGCAAAGTAACGTCTCTGCTTTTTAATATGCTGTCTAGCTTGGTCATAAATTTCCTTCCCAGAAGCAAGCATCTTTTAATTTCATTGCTGCAGTCACCATCTGCAGTGATTTTGGAGTCCAGAAAAATAAAGTCTGACACTGCTTCCACTGTTTCCCCATCTATCTGCCATGAAGTGATGGGAACAGATGCCATGATCTTTGTTTTCTGAATGTTGAGCTTTCAGCCAACTTTTTCACTCTCCTCTTTCACTTTCATCAAGAGGCTCTTTAGTTCTTCTTCACTCTCTGCCATAAGGGTGGTATCATCCACATATCTGAGGTTATTGATATTCCTCCCGGCAATCTTGATTCCAGCTTGTGCTTCTTCCAGCCCAGTTTTTTTCATGATGCACTCTGCATAGAAGTTAAATAAGCAGGGTGACAATATATAGCCTTGACGTACTCCTTTTCCTATTTGGAACCAGTCTGTAGCTCCATGTCCAGTCCAAACTGTTGCTTCCTGACCTGCATATAGGTTTCTCAAGAGGGAGGTCCTGTCTCTTATACACATCTAGATGTGTATAAGAGACAGGTGTCATGATTTCCTATGAACATGAGAAAATGACTTTGAGCACATAAAGTGGATGTGATTAGATATTCTTAAAACCATTTACTAAACTGACTTTTTTAAAAGCAACCATATAATTGAATTTTCTAATATCTGTGTCCATACACTGCTATTTATCTGAAGCTTCAACATCTTTTTGCATTATCCCAACTACCTGGCCTGTCCCAAACTATGTTTGATGAACACGTCATTGTGGTACAAAATCCAAACGAGTATTTTTTCAGGGTCAAAATCTCAGTTATGCTACTGCCACAAAAGTGATGGGAAGGAAGAACATCAGATGTTTCAAACCTCAGTAGCAGAATTCTTCTTCCCTTTGTGTCATACAGATTCATCCCTGTCAATTTTCCAGGACTTCCCTTAAACAGATCTATACATTCACAGCCTTTTTCAGGACTTCCTAGTTCTCTAACTAGAGGAAGCTCTGCCCTGCTGATGTTGGAATTGATGGCATGTACTTGGTCCATGGAAAGTGGAAGAAGTGAGGATGTGTTAGTTCCAGCCAAAGGCCACAGAAGACATGAAGTATTTCTACTTATCTTTCTTTGCTACAGTAATTCATAGTGATAAGAATTAAATCCTGGGTAGCTTCTGGTCCATGATGTATAAGAAGGTGTATCACTACTTCAGCCTAGAGACACTGTGAACAGCAACCCTTCCTTCTCCACCAGGGCTATACATGCCCACTCTCAGACTAGCACTAAGCAAAATGAATGGTTATTGTTATAATGCACAGACTTTGGATAATCTCATTATGCAGCAGTATTGCAGAAATAACTGACTAATACACGCTGCTGCTGCTGCTGCTGCTGCTGCTAAGTCACTTCAGTCTTTTTCAACTCTGTGTGACCCCAGAGGTGGCAGACCACCAGGCTCTCCAGGCCCTGGGTTTCTCCAGGCAAGAACACTGGAGTGGGCTGCCATTTCATTCCCCAGTTCCTGGTGGCTCAGACGGTAAAGAGTCTGTCTATAATGTGGGAGACCCGGGTTCAATCCCTGGGTTGGGAAGATCCCCTGGAGAAGGAAATGGCAATCCACTCCAGGACTATTGCCTGGAAAATCCCATGGACAGAGGAGCCTGGTAGGCTACAGCCCACGGGGTCATAAAGAGTTGGACACGACTGAGCAACTTCACTTTCACAATGCATGAAAGTGAAAAGTGAAAATGAAGTCACTCAGTCATGTCCGACTCTTAGCGACCCCATGGACAGCAGCCCACCAGGCTCCTCCATCCATGGGATTTTCCAGACAAGAGTACTGGAGTGGGTTGCCATTGCCTTCTCCTGTAATGTGACTAATACATTCACAGAATAAAAGGAACAGAATGCTTCTCAGAAACAGTAGCTAAGTTCAGTTCAGTTCAGTCACTCAGTTGTGTCTGACTCTATGTGACCCCATGAATTGCAGCACGCCAGGCCTTCCTGTCCATCACCAACTCCCAGAGTTTACCCAAACCCATGTACATCGAGACGATGCCATCCAGCCATCTCATCCTCTGTTGCCCCTTCTCCTACTGCCCTCAATCTTTCCCAGAATCAAGGACTTTTCCAATGAGTCAGCTCTTTGCATCAGATGGCCAAAGTATTGGAGTTTCAACTTCAACATCAGTCCTTCCAATGAACACCCAGGAATGATCTTTAGGATAGACTGGTTGGATCTCTTTGCAGTCCAAGGGACTCTCAAGAGTCTTCTCCAACATCACAGTTCAAAACCATGAATTCTCGGCACNTATAACTTGTATCATGGGTTTATAATACACCAAGAGAAACAAGTTTCTAATGAACTAATGTAAATTCTCAAAGTTTAATCATTATGGATCACATCTAAGACCTACATTAACACCTCTGTAAATAGTTATGTCATATTTTCCTCCATATGATTTGTTTCATCAAATTTTAAATAAAAATAAAATGTTGTAGAACTTCCCATAATGAAGGAAAAAAACCTGTCATCTGCTACAAAGAGAAGGTGGAGTTAAAAAAAAA
Source organism: Oreotragus oreotragus (assembly GCA_006410675.1). Taxonomy (NCBI): domain Eukaryota; kingdom Metazoa; phylum Chordata; class Mammalia; order Artiodactyla; family Bovidae; genus Oreotragus; species Oreotragus oreotragus. Next base: position 16,984 of record SJYX01022238.1, read on the forward strand.
AAATAGGTTGAAACAAAGGAAACGATATTTGATGTAGCTTTTGTTGTACCAAAGACATTAAGTAGTCAGATGTAGTCCAGGTCTGCATTCCTTCTTAAAAAAGGAAATCAACACAAGCCACTGAAAGTAAATAAAAATTCATTTAAAAAGATAACAAAAGGACTCTACAATGATCTCACCTGTGTGCTCCCAAATTCATATGATAAAATCTTAACCCCCAATGTACTGGTATTTGGAGACAGGCCCTTTTAAAAAGAGACACAAGAAAGCATGCTTTCCCTCTCTGCCAGTGGGGACACAGCAAGAAAGCAGTCATCTCAAGACCTTCAGAATTTTTCCTTTTTAATAAAATAGACTTCCTAGTCAGACCACAGACAAAGACAAATTGACTATCAGAAATTAAGAAATGGCAGTATTTCACAAATGTGAACAGAAATTTATTAAATCATGACATTTATCTGTTCACTACTTTGATAACACAGATCTATTCTATTTTTAATCCTGAATAATTTAAATAATTACTCTACATTAAATATTTAACCTATTCAAAATGATCCTGTCCCAAATATATCAATTAAATGCATACATTATATGCAAGATCACTTTTATTAAACCAAATTAAATATTGAACTAAATTTAATAATTAAACTGGATTTCATATTAGATCAATTTAACACACAGTGTAAAAAGTACAGTTTGTGCAAGAATGAAAGGGTAACAGAAATAAATACTGGATAGGTTAAAAAAAAGAGAGACAACTATAAATTTAGTTAATAAAATTTCAAACATGTAAACTTTAAGGCACTAATTCATGTGGCACACACATGTGTGAATGTGTATCACTATACTGATGCATGTAAAGATAAAAAAAATATTGTTATAAAAGTAGACCTTTATTCTGGAAAGCTACAACAAGTTATTCATAACTTCCTAGAATTATCAGTTACCACCGTGGCATATATATTTCCCTATTAAAATGCAGGCAAGTTGAATTAAAAACCCTAAATTACCTCCTCAACTCCTAATGAGAGCTATCATGTTCCTAATAAAAGATGAGTTTAGATCGTGTCTGAGCAGTTAACCAGCCTCACTCTTCAAGTTTACTTATTAATTGAAAATAAAAATGTTTATTCAGCACTCATTTGTGGATTGGAGAAGGCAATGGCACCCCACTCCAGTACTCTTGCCTGGAAAATCCCATGGATGGAGGAGCTTGGTGGGCTGTGGTCCATGGGGTCGCTAAGAGTCGGACACGACTGAGCGACTTCACTTTCACTTTTCACTTTCATGCACTGGAGAAGGAAATGGCAACCCACTCCAATGTTCTTGCCTTGAAAATCCCAGGGATGAGGAAGCCTGGTGGGCTGCCATCTATGGGGTCACACAGAGTCGGACACGACTGAAGTGACTTAGCAGCAGCAGCAGCAATTGTGGATACTGTTTTAGGTCCTGAGGATATAGAAATGAATAAATTGGGGGAAAAAACAGACTCTGTTCCTATGATGTTTCTTTCAGGTGTGGGGGGTGAGGGGATGAGAAAGAACCAAACACATAATGTGCAAACAACATGAGGAAAAGTAGAGATGAGGAAGGAGGACAGAGAAGGGCACGAATGGAAAAGACATTTTATTTAGGGAACGAAAACAAGGCCTTTCCAGAAAGGTGATATTTGGGCATTAAGAGATGAGGGAGTGTTTCTGACCTGAAAGAAGAGTGGTTAAACCTCAAGACTGAAGGAAAGTAAGTGACTCCTTCTCATACTTCTCATACTTCCAGAGAAATCCAGGATTATTTACAGACTGTCCCAAATAGAAATATTAAATGTGAATATTCAGGAAGTTTTAAAGATCATAGACATCAAAGAAAGCTCTCAAAATCCTAAACTTTTGTGTAACTATCAATTTAGATGTTAGCTCTGACACATATACAACAATTCAAAATATAATTATTGAGACTTCCCTGGCAGTCCAGTGGTTAAGTCTCCTTGTTTCCAGTGCAGAGGGCATGAGTTTAATCACTGCTTGCGAAACTAATATCCCACGTGCCACGGGTGGCCAGAAAAATAAATAAAGTTCTTGCCTCACTGAACTTGTTTTTAAGAAAGCAAAAAGTATAATACAATTGTTTATATCCAAAATTTAAATCAACTCTAGACTCTAATCACTGATATACAAGATAAATGTTATCTTCTATTTAATTTAAGGCAAACCAAAATGCGCTGCCCACTACCTTTCTCAAATGCCACAGTCCGTTTTCTGCCTTTATAAGGAGGACACATAGAACATGATTGAAATTTCTTTGATTGAAGCTTGCAGGGCCTTGGAGCCCTCATTCTGACCATTCATCTCCACTTGTCTTTACTTGTCTGCATAAATAAAAGGTGTAGAAACATTACACTGGGTTTACACTAAAAGCAAGATGTAAGCTGAAAGTTTGGGGCTAAAACTCTAAAATAAAACTTAAAAAAATTAAATTTCAGTAAATTTTCTGAATTCTATTATTGGGGTCTATGATTACTTGACTTCTAACGAGTCTATTTAATTATATAACAATTGTTTGATGTATTAGGTTCCATTTCTTTTCATTTCAAACTTTAGCAATTATGAAAAAGAATCAAGCCAATGTAATTTAGCTCGAAAAGTAGAAAATTGGGACAGCTCAATATTTTACACATATTCGATTTTCCACTTCATTGTCGCAGCTCTGCCAACACAGACTGACATTTTGTCTCATGGCATAAGTAGAACAGTGAAAGTTAAGATTCTCTCAGTCCAGAGCTATCATCTGTGAAACTTACTTCCTCAAGAGATGCTTCTTTTCCATTGCTTGAGATTTTATCTGGCAAAAAATCTCTAAAATGTCTATTTGGTAGCTTTGTGTATTCCTGACTAAACTAGTGAGAAATCAAATTTATTCTAGACAAAATCACTTACTTACCTTGGAAACATACTTCTATCACTATAAGTTTCTTAAGATCTCAGGACAAATTATTCTTTTCTGGATACTCATACTCTGAATAAATGTATGACATGCTACAGGTACCTCCCAGATTGAATTCAATTAAACTACAGTGAAATACCCAGAAGCACTTAGTTCCTCCACCTCTTAAATCTCCATTGTTTGCCCCTGACATGATTTGGGCCAAACTTTATTCAATAGCATTTGTCTTACTGCAAGTATACTAGTCTTCACTATTTTATCTCAGTTAAAAAAATGATGAAAATAGTAAAACATGTCCTGAATCTAAATATACCTTGGCTATTGCTCCACAGACTGTCCTCACTTTTGACTTTCCCTTGATTTCACTTGCAAAAAATTAAATATACCTGTTTATAACTTATATCCGTGCTCTTCACTAAGCTCTCTTGATAAAATTCATGAAAATAAGATAGTTTGAGTTGCATTCAGGTGATTTTCCAGAATAACAATTCTTGATATCAACTTATTCTCAAATGAAAAAAAAGATATATATATATACTTTATTTAGAATTTAATTGCAATGTTCCTGATCATTGCAGTTATACATTTTTTAAATATACGCATTTTTCTTCTATTGTACTCTTATAATATGCAAGACAATATTATACATATCAGTACTAAAACACACCAGAAAGATTTATTCATGCAACTTTGAAACTGAAACAATTAGTTATCCATTGTAATTTTTAGAACTATTAATTCCTCTATTTGATAATATATTCACAATACTTTAGTACTATTTAGTAGGGACCATCATTATTTCTAATGCAAAATCCTTGTTTTAGAGAGATTTAAAGTAACTATGCTCTGGTCCTAATATATTATTGATTGGAAGGGAAGTGAAACAAGTTAAGAGACATGCAGACTAAGGCTGTTGTTTGGGTTTTATTCGTTGTTGTTCCAATTTTTATTCCTTGATATAAAAGGATAGTTGGATCAGTGTCATGATTTCCTATGAACATGAGAAAATGACTTTGAGCACATAAAGTGGATGTGATTAGATATTCTTAAAACCATTTACTAAACTGACTTTTTTAAAAGCAACCATATAATTGAATTTTCTAATATCTGTGTCCATACACTGCTATTTATCTGAAGCTTCAACATCTTTTTGCATTATCCCAACTACCTGGCCTGTCCCAAACTATGTTTGATGAACACGTCATTGTGGTACAAAATCCAAGCGAGTATTTTTTCAGGGTCAAAATCTCAGTTATGCTACTGCCACAAAAGTGATGGGAAGGAAGAACATCAGATGTTTCAAACCTCAGCAGCAGAATTCTTCTTCCCTTTGTGTCATACAGATTCATCCCTGTCAATTTTCCAGGACTTCCCTTAAACAGATCTATACATTCACAGCCTTTTTCAGGACTTCCTAGTTCTCTAACTAGAGGAAGCTCTGCCCTGCTGATGTTGGAATTGATGGCATGTACTTGGTCCATGGAATGTGGAAGAAGTGAGGATGTGTTAGTTCCAGCCAAAGGCCACAGAAGACATGAAGTATTTCTACTTATCTTTCTTTGCTACAGTAATTCATAGTGATAAGAATTAAATCCTGGGTAGCTTCTGGTCCATGATGTATAAGAAGGTGTATCACTACTTCAGCCTAGAGACACTGTGAACAGCAACCCTTCCTTCTCCACCAGGGCTATACATGCCCACTCTCAGACTAGCACTAAGCAAAATGAATGGTTATTGTTATAATGCACAGACTTTGGATAATCTCATTATGCAGCAGTATTGCAGAAATAACTGACTAATACACGCTGCTGCTGCTGCTGCTGCTGCTGCTAAGTCACTTCAGTCTTTTTCGACTCTGTGTGACCCCAGAGGTGGCAGACCACCAGGCTCTCCAGGCCCTGGGTTTCTCCAGGCAAGAACACTGGAGTGGGCTGCCATTTCATTCCCCAATTCCTGGTGGCTCAGACGGTAAAGAGTCTGTCTATAATGTGGGAGACCCGGGTTCAATCCCTGGGTTGGGAAGATCCCCTGGAGAAGGAAATGGCAATCCACTCCAGGACTATTGCCTGGAAAATCCCATGGACAGAGGAGCCTGGTAGGCTACAGCCCACGGGGTCATAAAGAGT
>SJYX01022238.1:27359-51953 GCA_006410675.1 Oreotragus oreotragus
CTTGAACATCTGGAAGTTCACGGTTCACATATTGCTGAAGCCTGGCTTGGAGAATTTTGAGCATTACTTTACTAGCATGTGAGATGCGTGCAATTGTGCAGTAGTTAGAACATTCTTTGGCATTGCCTGTCTTTGGGACTGGAATGAAAACTGAACTTTTCCAGTCCTAGGGCCACTGCTGAGTTTTCCATATTTGCTGGCATATTGAGTGCAGCACTTTCACAGCATTATCTTTCAGGATTTGAAGTAACTCAGCTGGAATTCCATCACTTCCACTAGCTTTGTTCGTAGTGATGCTTCCTAAGGCCCACTTGACTTGATATTCCAGAATATCTGGCTCTAGGAGAGTGATCACACCATCGTGATTATCTGAGTTGTGAAGCTCTTTTTTGTATCATTCTTCTGTGTATTCTTGCCACCTCTTCTTAATTTCTTCTGCTTCTGTTAGGTCCATACCATTTCTGTCCTTTATCGAGCCCATTTTTGCATGAAATGTTCCCTTAGAATCTCTAATTTACTTGAAGAGATATCTAGTCTTTCCCATTCTGTTGTTTTCCTCTATTTCTTTGCACTGATTGCTGAAGAAAGCTTTCTTATCTCTCCTTGCTCTTCTTTGGAACTCTGCATTCAAATGCATATAACTTTTCTTTTCTCCTTTGCTTTTCACTTCCTGTCTTTTCACAGCTATTTGTAAGGCCTCCTCAGACAGCCATTTTTCTTTTTTGCATTTCTTTTTCTTGGGGATGGTCTTGATTCCTGTCTCCTGTTCAATGTGACAAACCTCCATTCATAGTTCATCAGGTACTCTGTCTATCAGATCTAGTCCCTTAAATCTATTTCTCATTTCCACTATATAGTTATAAGGGATTTGACTGAGGTCATACCTGAATGGTCTAGCGGTTTTCCCTACTTTCTTCAATTTAAGTCTGAATTTGGTAATAAGGAGTTCATGATCTGAGCCACAGTCAGCTCCTGGTCTTGTTTTTGCTGACCGTAGAGAGCTTTTCCATCTTTGGCTGCAAAGAATATAATTAATCTGATTTTTGTGTTGACCATCTGGTGATGTACATGTGTAAAATATTCTCTTGTATTGTTGAAAGAGGGTGTTTGCTATGACCAGTATGTTCTCTTGGTAGAACTCTATTAGCCTTTTCCCTGCTTCATTCTGTACCCCAAGGCCAAATTTGCCTGCTGCTCCAGGTGTTTCTTAATTTCCTACTTTGGCATTCCAGTCCCCTATAATGAAAAGGACATCTTTTTTGGTTTTAGTTCTAGAGGATCTTGTAGATCTTCATAGAATTGTTCAACTTCAGCTTTTTTGGCATTACTTTTCAGGGCATAGACTTGAATTACCATTATATTGAATGGTTTGCCTTGGAAATGAACAGAGATCATTCTGTCGTTTTTGAGATTGCATCCAAGTACTGAATTTTGGACTCTTGTTGACTATGATGGCTACTCCATTTCTTCTAAGGAATTCCTGCCCACAGTAGTAGATATAATGGTCATCTGAGTTAAATTTACCCATTCTAGTCCATCTTTGTTCACTGATTCCTAGAATGTCGATGTTCACTATTGTCATCATCTGTTTAACCACCTCTAATTTGCCTTGATGCATGGACCTAACATTCCAGGTTTGTATGCAATATTGCTCTTTACAACATCAAATCTTGCTTCTATCACCAGTCCCATTCACAACTGGGTGCTGTTTTTGCTTTGGTTCCATCCCTTCATTCTTTCTGGAGTTATTTCTCTACTGATCTTCAGTAGCATATTGAGCACCTACTGACCTGGGGAGTTCATCTTTCAGTGTCCTATCTTTTTGCCTTTTCATACTGTTCATGGGATTCTCAAGGGAAGAATATTGACGTGGTTTGCCATTCCCTTCTCCAGTGGATCACAATCTGTCAGACTTCTCCACCATGACCCTTCCATCTTGGGTGGCCCCATACAGCATGGCTTAGTTTCATTTAGTTAGACAAGGCTGTGGTCTACTACTGTGGGCAGGAATCCTTTAGAAGAAATGAAGTAGCCCTCATAGTCAGCAAAAGAGTCCAAAATGCAGTATTTGGATGCAATCTCAAAAACAACAGAATGGTCTCTGTTCCTTTCCAAGCCAAACCTTTCAATATCACAGTGATCCAAGTCTATGCCCCAACCAGTAATGCTTAAGAAGCTGAAGTTGAATGGTTCTATGAAGATGTACAAGACCTTTTACCCCCCCAAAAGATGTCCTTTTCATTATAGGGGACTGGAATGCCAAAGTAGGAAGTCAAGAGATACCTGGAGTAACAGGCAAATTTGGCTTTGGAGTACAGAATGAAGCAGGGCAAAGGCTAAGAGATTTGACAAGAGAATGCACTGGTCATAGCAAACACCCTCTTCCAACAACACAAGAGAAGACTCTACACATGGACATCACCAGATGGTCAATACCAAAATCGAATTGATTATATTCTTTGTAGCCAAAGATGGAGAAGCTCTATACAGTCAGCAAAAACAAGACTGGGAGCTGACTGTGGCTCAGATCATGAACTCCTTATTGCAAAATTCCAGCTTAAATTGAAGAAAGTAGGGAAAACCACTATATCATTCAGGTATGAAAATAAATAATAGAGAAATTAGTTCTAGCAGTGGGCATTACAATTCACAATTCCTAAAATATGAACCTGAAGGAGGCAAAATTAGGTATAAAACAACTAGAATTGAGCTCAACCATCTTCATGAGAAAGAACTTATTATTCAAACTCTCCTCTTCAGTTTCTCAGGAATTAATCCACATACTCTAGAAGACGTAGTCGAAAAATTGGCATGGTAGTTAAGTAAATTTGCATTTTTATATAAGCAGTAACAATGATAGTTCTCATAAAAACTGAAAGAGAATATTAGAAGAACTATATAGGTTTCCCAAGAAAAAGCTTTAACTGCCCTGAATTGTGAAATGTGCCCAATCTTGTCTGACTCTTTGCAACCCCATAGACTGTAGACCTCCAGGAGCCTCTGTCCATGAACTTTTCTGGGCAAGAATACTGGAGTAGATTGCCATTTCCTTATCCATGGGATCTTCCTGACCCAGGGATCAAACCTACATCTTCTGCATCTCCTGCATTGGCACATGGTTATTTACCCTCTGAACCACTTGGGAAGCATTTCTGCCCTAGTCATATCCTAGTCAAACACTGAAGAACTGACAAAGTTTAAATGATATTTAAATAACAAAAACCCTCACTGAAGCCAACAATCTCTGACTCAGTTGCATTCTAAAGCCAGAGAACAAACTGGGAGGTTATGCAGAGACAGATTACTTAAAATATGCCCTCAAAGTGACAAAGTTACAATAAGAAGGATATGGCTCAAAAGTAGATTTTAAAAAAGTGACTCAGTCTGTCTACACCAGCCTATGTTTTCCCATCGATACTCTGAGGCAAGAACCAATACAGAGAACAAATTTGATGGGAGAATTCATAAACGTGGTTCTAAGAATTAAAAACCATACAGATGATGCTCAGGTTTGACTGTGGGCTAGAAAACAGTTCAGGGTCAGTCAATTATAGCTTGGAGATAAGCCTCATGCTCACTGAATGAAGTGGTGATTAATTAAAAACATGGCTATGTTCACAATCATTGGCCATGTATAATCATTCCCACCAACACTAAATGGACTACATGGATAGCATGAAAAACCCTAACACAAAACCATCTCATGACTGACCTTCAAAAAAAAAAAAAAAGAAAATCCTTCCAGCAGACAGAATTGAAGCAGGTAGCTTGACTGACCCAGCTGCCACCAAACTTAGTGCTTGATAGCGGACAGAACGGGCTTCCCATGTGGCACAGTGGTAAAGAGTCTGCTTGCCAACGCAGGAGATGTAGGAGATGCAGGTTCAATCCTTGGGTCATGAAGACCCCCTGGAGTAGGAAATGGCTACCCACTCCAGTATTCTTGCCTGGAAAAGCCCATGGACTGAGAAGCCTGGTGATCTACAGTCCACAGGGTTGCAAAGAGTTGAACATGAATGAGCACACACTCACAGCAAACAAAAATCTCTTGACATGCTCTGCAACACATTCACATAATCAGGAGGCCAGGTGAAGGAATGACAGCATGATAGATAGCTCCAAGGGTTAAAGGATGTAGAATAATAATTTCCCTTATTCATGAAACTCACAGTTTTCAGGAAGAGGGTCCCATTCTAAAAACTATAGTGTTTTCCCAAAACTGCAAATGCTAAACTTGCAGCAACTTCAAATGCTTCAAGCAATATATTCATATAAAGTTGTGGGGTCATACTATATGTGATACAAACCAGATCTAACTTTTTTCTGAATAACATAAAATGTCAATGTTTTCACATTATTAGTCATCATTTAGCACAGCTTTCTTCATTGATCCACCCCACTTCTCTGTGTCTCATTTATAATACTTGAATTACATCAGTGAATATCCCTTGGGTTTTTGTATTTTATACATGTTTGAAACATCTGCTAGTTATTTCAAATTTTATTTAGTCTTTGGTTCCATAAGAGAAGAGAAATCATCAGCAATCTTAACCTGTAAGTCTGAAGTATTCCGAGTCAAGCAAAATTTGTCTGTGTCTTCCCTGGTGGCTCAGAGGTTAAAGCGTCTGCCTCCAATGCGGGAGACCCAGGTCTGATCCCTGGGTCGGAAGATCCCCTGGAGAAGGAAATGGCAATCCACTCCAGTACTCTTGCCTGGAGAATCCCATGGATGGGGAAGCCTAATAGGTTACAGTCCACGGGGTCGCAAAGAGTCGGACACGACTGAGCAACTTCACCACCACCAGTCTCTTTTCAATATCCTTTTTTTCATCAGGAACCTCTCCCATCACTAGTTTATATTTTGGCCAAAATGGGAAACTGAGATATCATTAGATTTCATTTTCAATATCTTGGCAGATTCTTTGCCAGCTGAGCCACCAGGGAAGCACTTAGCATCTCTGCCACACTCCTGACATGGGAAGGGATTTGACTGAGAAATTACCCTAAGATCCAGATCAGCTGTCATTCTATGTAGGCCTTAAATCTTATATAAGAGATTTGGCTATGTATTCAATGGGGGGAAAAGGGTGGAGTTTGAAGAATTATCCAATCTGAATGTGATCATGCTGCGTTCCAGTGTTGCCACCCAGATTAACAAATATGAAACACAAGGAGTAACTGAGGGTGATACTGATAAACTTGAATGAGACTTCTGATCTTCTATACTTTTCTGAGGATGAATGTCTAATACAGATATACTTGTTTGCTTTATAAGACAGATGACTGTCCTATAAAACTCTGAATGCTCCTTTTTTCAGTGTTCATGCTACATCTTAAAACGTTTTTGTTTTCACAGTGACTAACGAGAGTAAATGTTCATGTATAAAATGGTGAAAAATTGGTCCTGGATTAGGCTTGCACCCAGAAAATGGATAAAGTCTACAGTTTCAAACTTGCAGAGGAAGAGTATTTGCAGTCTGTACCTTAAAGAGGTGAATCACCACACCCTGGAGGCTGTCCACATCTGGATGGAGTGACAGTGAACCCGAGGTCCTTGATGCTGATAAAGATGCAGCTGTGGTTATCCTAGAAAGGAAGTGAGCGTCTTGATGGCAGATTACATCTCATTAAATTGTGGAGGGACATTCCAGGGAAAAAGGCAATAAGAAAGCAAGAAATATAGAGCTTCATAAAGAACAACAACAGGTGACATAGGATTGAAATGTTCTACTAAAGATAAATTTATAAAAGAAATATAACCAAAAGATAAAGTATCTTAAAGGGACTGTGTAATACCGGGAAGAGCAGAGAGTTTATAACATAACATACAGATTTTCAATAGAAAAGTTAGTCAGAGGGCAGCCAAAGGGAGAAATGGCACTAGAAGAGCGGGATGAGATTAATTACACAGCAGAACAAAGGCATGATCATCTCACGGGGAGGCAAGCAAGGCTGATCTCTTTTTATAGATAATTAGGCCTAGTACAGCCTAAGATTCAAGTTTTTCCAAACAGGCACTTATTCTAGAAGTGAAATACTAAAAATTTTACCGAGCCAAATCTTTCATGGTGTCTTCCTCTATTTCCTTTTTCAGGTGTACACAGTTTGAAAGGAATAAATGCACCCTCAGCCAGGGGAGATGCAGAAACAAAAAGGCCGTACCTGGTGCAAGCCTTGCTGATGGCAGAACAAGTGGGCCAATTCTGTGTGTCACAGAATTGCAGCAATTCTGGTAGGAGATTTTCACGACTTCATAAGAACTTAATAGTAATCAAAGAGCGTTTCCTCCTTCTGTTAAAAAAGAAAAAGTAGGGGGCTGAGCGGACAGGGGAAATCTTTCACCTGAGAGTTAGAAGGGACCAGTTTCCCATTCACAGGCTAGTCCTGCAGGACCACGTCATTAGCCATGAATGCTTTGTTCTTTTGCAGAATGTTTTGCAGCCCTGATGAGTTTGGCTTTGAGTGTCTCCCTGGAGGAGGGAAGACTTAGTGTTGGGAACACAGCAGGCTAAGCCTGTGTTCTAAGGAGAGTGTACAGTTGCTAATAAAGTGTTTGGATTTTGCTTTTCTTCTTTTCAGGTGCAGAAAGCTCTGGTGACCCTGATGTGCTGCCTGAATATTTTGATCTCTTCTAAATCTATGCAGTTTTTGTGCATCTAAAAATAAGTCTTTAGGAGAATGTATTACTTAATATGTATTCAGAGTATGTAGGTGGAAAAGGAGGGCATTTTATCAAAAAAGTTAACAGTAACTGAATCTGCAATGACCTTATGCCCAAAAGATATAGAATCATAAGATCTAAAAGCATTGAAAAAGACCTCAAGAGTCCACCCTCGGATCTCATTCAAATCATCATCTCAGAAGCTAACCTCTTCTTGAACATATTGAATGATGAAGGAGGGCCCACCTCCCAAGACAGCCCCTTTATTTTTGGCCATTCCTAATTATTCCATCATCTAAACACTGGTCTCAATTCTGCCATCAAATAGCTTGTTGACATGAATCTAAATTCTCAGCCATATTTGTTTATTAAATTTTGTAAAACATCATGTCCTTTGTCAACTTTTGTTTGGACTAAATAATGTTAATTTTTTTCTTCACTTCTCATATGGTTTCAAGACTTAAAATCTTTGTGCTTGGGGTCTTCCCTGGTGGTCCAGTGGTTAAGATTCTGCACTTCCACTGCAGGGAACGTGGGTTTGATCTCTGGACGGGGAATAACATCCTGAGTGCTGTGGCTGTGCAGTGGGGGAAAAAAAAAAAAAAAACCTTCATGCTAGCACTTTATCTAGGATTAGTTAGCATGTTAGCACCTTAGTTTCAAATGACTAAAATTCCATGGAAACTAGTTAGGTAAGGAAGGAAATGTATTATACAACTGCTGGGATTTTTCACAAAATCCAATTTTGAATCAGTTATCTTCTGGACATTCTTTTGAGAGTAAAGTTTCTTTCAAAATGTGATGAAAATAACCTCAATAATTTCTGGCCAGTTCAAATTAAAGTCTATTCATTATGTCTTTTTTTCTAACCCATATCTGCTTGCTAACACAGCCATGTTCAGCCCAGCCCAGTCATTGTAGAAGGTGTTCCTGTGAAGTCAGGCATTCTCTGGTTCCCTGCTTGTACTACTGGCGTTACTGGGTAGGGACTATGAATGCTACCCTTCTTGCCAAACTTAGACTGTTCTGTAAGATGACAAATAATCCTGTCCAAAATTCTAACAGCAGGATCACAGAGAAACAATGTTAATGGAGTCAAAGGTTTTGGATGCCACATCATTATTTCACATGAGATTTCACTAAAATCTCATCTCTTTATCTCATAAATTTTGCATTTAGATTTTTAAATCAAAGTATAGGCTTCATATTTGTTTTAATTTCATTCACTCGTGTTATTGTTCATCATGTGTTCCAAGCTGTTATTTATTACCTTTTTAAATTTTAAATTTTTAGTAAGTCCAAGGAAAGGCACTGAAAATTACTGGCTACATCATGGGTTAGATCCAATAGACATAGGTTTAAGCACTGACTCTACAACTTTACAGAGAAGGCAATGGCATCCCACTCCAGTACTCTTGCTTGGAGAATTCCATGGACAGAGGAGCCTGGTAGGCTTCAGTCCATGGGGTTGCGAAGAGTCGGACACGACTGAGCAACTTCACTTTCACTTTTCACTTTCATGCATTGGAGAAGGAAATGGCAACCCATTCCAGTGTTCTTGCCTGGAGATTCCCAGGGATGGGGGAGCCTGGTGGGCTGCCATCTATGGGGTCGCACAGAGTCAGACACGACTGAAGCAACTTAGCAGCAGCAGCAGCCGCAGCAGCAGCAGCAGCAGCTACCACTTTAAGCTGAATGACTGAAGACAGATTAATCTCTCAAATCTTGCCTCTGCCAGGTGAGAAGCTCACGGTTAACTCATCATTTGATTGTGAAAATAAAATGAGAGAGCCTAGGATAAAATCGTTCAATGCATGGTGGTAGTTACACCGGTAGTCATTATTATGAATATTCACAAATTGCATGAAAATGCCTTACACTCACCACAGTATTGATATAAATGCTAATATACCTGTACTCTGCCCTCCTTTTAGGAGGCCTCCACTTAGAAAGATATTTTTCCATTGATCACCATCCCCAGAGACTTGCTTAACATAAAAGACAGCTGTTATGTTGTTGATTATTTTTATCAGCCTAGGTCATAGGCTGTCCACGTGTCCGTTTCTTGAGCTTCAGTTCCACCTAAATCATGCTCTGGCATTCAAGTCGCAAAATAATTCTATAAGTAGAGATGGAACAAAATCTGTTTCAAGTAATCCAGAATTCACTATTTTTTCCAATGGAAACTAATTAGGAGAGTAAAGTTGCAAGTTAAAAAAAAAAATCATTCTGTTCCAGCAGATATTTTAAAGTATTCACAGAAATCCTAAAATTTAGGCATAATTATCAACTCTTCAAATGCAGTCTTCAAATGAAATCATTTACATTCCCACATCAAAGTTTATTGACTAGGCAATTATCTGTGGATCCAAATAAATGATTAAATTCACCAAGCCCTGAGGCAACACAGAGCATTGTTAGAGCACATGGTTCTCCTTTAACTTAGGACCTAAATGAAACAGACATATGTTAAATATGTGGGGGATTTTTTTGGCGGGGGCGGAGGGGAGGTGGCAGGGAGAAGAGACCTGTAAATGATGCTCAAATTTATGGAAAAATTAAATAAAGAAAATGTTTAGGATCCAAGCGTATCTCTCCATTCTCCTAAAACCAAATTGAGACCTTAATTTGGAAAAGCCATATAAACATAGGCTAGTAACAAGTTACTTAATCCTCTATTGGCTAGAAATGCTGGGTGTGCAGCAATTAACATATCTTTTAGGAATGACCCATTAGCTGTCTCTTATACACATCTAGATGTGTATAAGAGACAGGTAACTGAATCTGCAATGACCTTATGCCCAAAAGATATAGAATCATAAGATCTAAAAGCATTGAAAAAGACCTCAAGAGTCCACCCTCGGATCTCATTCAAATCATCATCTCAGAAGCTAACCTCTTCTTGAACATATTGAATGATGAAGGAGGGCCCACCTCCCAAGACAGCCCCTTTATTTTTGGCCATTCCTAATTATTCCATCATCTAAACACTGGTCTCAATTCTGCCATCAAATAGCTTGTTGACATGAATCTAAATTCTCAGCCATATTTGTTTATTAAATTTTGTAAAACATCATGTCCTTTGTCAACTTTTGTTTGGACTAAATAATGTTAATTTTTTTCTTCACTTCTCATATGGTTTCAAGACTTAAAATCTTTGTGCTTGGGGTCTTCCCTGGTGGTCCAGTGGTTAAGATTCTGCACTTCCACTGCAGGGAACGTGGGTTTGATCTCTGGACGGGGAATAACATCCTGAGTGCTGTGGCTGTGCAGTGGGGCAAAAAAAAAAAAAAAACCTTCATGCTAGCACTTTATCTAGGATTAGTTAGCATGTTAGCACCTTAGTTTCAAATGACTAAAATTCCATGGAAACTAGTTAGGTAAGGAAGGAAATGTATTATACAACTGCTGGGATTTTTCACAAAATCCAATTTTGAATCAGTTATCTTCTGGACATTCTTTTGAGAGTAAAGTTTCTTTCAAAATGTGATGAAAATAACCTCAATAATTTCTGGCCAGTTCAAATTAAAGTCTATTCATTATGTCTTTTTTTCTAACCCATATCTGCTTGCTAACACAGCCATGTTCAGCCCAGCCCAGTCATTGTAGAAGGTGTTCCTGTGAAGTCAGGCATTCTCTGGTTCCCTGCTTGTACTACTGGCGTTACTGGGTAGGGACTATGAATGCTACCCTTCTTGCCAAACTTAGACTGTTCTGTAAGATGACAAATAATCCTGTCCAAAATTCTAACAGCAGGATCACAGAGAAACAATGTTAATGGAGTCAAAGGTTTTGGATGCCACATCATTATTTCACATGAGATTTCACTAAAATCTCATCTCTTTATCTCATAAATTTTGCATTTAGATTTTTAAATCAAAGTATAGGCTTCATATTTGTTTTAATTTCATTCACTCGTGTTATTGTTCATCATGTGTTCCAAGCTGTTATTTATTACCTTTTTAAATTTTAAATTTTTAGTAAGTCCAAGGAAAGGCACTGAAAATTACTGGCTACATCATGGGTTAGATCCAATAGACATAGGTTTAAGCACTGACTCTACAACTTTACAGAGAAGGCAATGGCATCCCACTCCAGTACTCTTGCTTGGAGAATTCCATGGACAGAGGAGCCTGGTAGGCTTCAGTCCATGGGGTTGCGAAGAGTCGGACACGACTGAGCAACTTCACTTTCACTTTTCACTTTCATGCATTGGAGAAGGAAATGGCAACCCATTCCAGTGTTCTTGCCTGGAGATTCCCAGGGATGGGGGAGCCTGGTGGGCTGCCATCTATGGGGTCGCACAGAGTCAGACACGACTGAAGCAACTTAGCAGCAGCAGCAGCCGCAGCAGCAGCAGCAGCAGCTACCACTTTAAGCTGAATGACTGAAGACAGATTAATCTCTCAAATCTTGCCTCTGCCAGGTGAGAAGCTTACGGTTAACTCATCATTTGGTTGTGAAAATAAAATGAGAGAGCCTAGGATAAAATCGTTCAATGCATGGTGGTAGTTACACCGGTAGTCATTATTATGAATATTCACAAATTGCATGAAAATGCCTTACACTCACCACAGTATTGATATAAATGCTAATATACCTGTACTCTGCCCTCCTTTTAGGAGGCCTCCACTTAGAAAGATATTTTTCCATTGATCACCATCCCCAGAGACTTGCTTAACATAAAAGACAGCTGTTATGTTGTTGATTATTTTTATCAGCCTAGGTCATAGGCTGTCCACGTGTCCGTTTCTTGAGCTTCAGTTCCACCTAAATCATGCTCTGGCATTCAAGTCGCAAAATAATTCTATAAGTAGAGATGGAACAAAATCTGTTTCAAGTAATCCAGAATTCACTATTTTTTCCAATGGAAACTAATTAGGAGAGTAAAGTTGCAAGTTAAAAAAAAAAATCATTCTGTTCCAGCAGATATTTTAAAGTATTCACAGAAATCCTAAAATTTAGGCATAATTATCAACTCTTCAAATGCAGTCTTCAAATGAAATCATTTACATTCCCACATCAAAGTTTATTGACTAGGCAATTATCTGTGGATCCAAATAAATGATTAAATTCACCAAGCCCTGAGGCAACACAGAGCATTGTTAGAGCACATGGTTCTCCTTTAACTTAGGACCTAAATGAAACAGACATATGTTAAATATGTGGGGGATTTTTTTGGCGGGGGCGGAGGGGAGGTGGCAGGGAGAAGAGACCTGTAAATGATGCTCAAATTTATGGAAAAATTAAATAAAGAAAATGTTTAGGATCCAAGCGTATCTCTCCATTCTCCTAAAACCAAATTGAGACCTTAATTTGGAAAAGCCATATAAACATAGGCTAGTAACAAGTTACTTAATCCTCTATTGGCTAGAAATGCTGGGTGTGCAGCAATTAACATATCTTTTAGGAATGACCCATTAGTGTCATATAGGAAAAACCACTCCTTCCTGTGTCCTGAGAATATGGTATTACAACTGTGTTCCATGTAAATATCACTCATTAGCCTAGTTGAGGGTGTGGCCTGGAACAGAGCTAAAGGCTGTGGGAGGACGCTGTCTGCTCATATTACATATGGGTAGACACATGCATACCTCCTCATGGTGGGGGGCACTGACAATAGCCCGAACCCTGCATCTGTCTAGGAAAATGCATACCCAAGAGCTAAGAGTGTCCTCCTGTAATTCCATCATCTGCTCTTTTCCATGACAGCGTTACCTTCTTCATTTAAATTTTGCAAAGTGCCATCAAGCAATATATATTGAAACTTTTTGATGGGCTGGGATCCTTTGTTACAAAAATAGACAGTCACTGTGGCCCATGCGTTCCTGGAAAATTAAAAATTTTAGTGTTTTCTGTAATAAAAATTTTATGCATTACCTTTAAGCCACATCAATTCATTCTTTCTGACATGCCTATTATTTTTTGCATGTTGAAAATGTGTGCAGAGTGACATGGGATTAGAGTTGAAAGGGTTGTTTTAAAGTTAACTTAGCCATAGTTTACTTCTGTCAGATCCATATTTGACTAATAATTATTGAGTCTATTGAGAGTCTGAGTACTCTTGCTGCATTTGATTCTCTCCACAAATCTATGTTACAGATTGTTTTAATATTTATTTAGTGTGAAAAATAGGAAAAAGAAAAAAAAAAAAAAACAGAACTGTTCAGGTCAGCAAGGAATAAGCTTTGCCCAAGATCACAGAGTAAGATTTCTAGAGAAGTTAATTTAATAGTCACAAGTTAAATAATATTAAATATGTGTATATACACATATAGTTTTATATTTACATATACAAATAAAAGTAATCATGTGATGTTTTAAAACATAGCTTTAAAATGTTATATATGTATGTATATACATGCATGCATGCCAAGTTGCTTGAGTCATGTCCAACTCTTTGTGACTCTATGAACTATAGCCCACTAGGTTCTTCTGTTCATAGGATTCTCCAGGCAAGAACACTAGAGTGGGTCGCCATGCCCTCCTCCAGAGGATCTTCCCAACCCAGGGATTAAAATTGCATCTAAGTCTCCTGAATTGGCAGGCAGTTTCTTTACCATTAATACCACCTGAGAAGACTACATATATAGTAAAATTCTATACATATATTTGTGTGTACATATTAACAGTATTTGAAATAATAATTTTAGTAACAGCTGCACATAGTGTTTTAAAGTTTTAAGATTATTTACACATATATTGTGTGAAGTTGCTCAATTGTGTCCAACTCTTTGTGACCCCATGGACTGTAGCCAACCAGGCTCCTCTGTCCATGGGATTTTCCAGGCAAGAATACTGGAGTGGGTTGCCATATATTAAATACCAATAAAAGTAATGCCATTATTAGTAATGACTTTTTATTGTCAAAAATTTTGCTAATATTTGGGCATATGTAATTTAATCAAAGCAAATTTTATTTTCATGTTTTACAGATGAAGAAATAAGGAAAATACCTAAAATAATTTACCCAGTGATAAGGGGGAAAGGAACAGAACTGCCATGATTTAAACCCAAATTTTCTGGTTTCAAAGCATGTGTTCACTGGAATATATGTGTGGGCTGAAATTTGACATGTTATGGACTTTATATACTTGATTGCCTTTCTCCATGACCAGGAAATGTGTCAGAAACTATTATAAACCTGAAAAATAGCTTGTATCACTGAAAAATTGTAGAAAATGTGTAATGCTCAATAATGGCACAGGCGCTAGAAATTTCAGTTTCTGTTGCACAGACTTTAGTCACAAACTTTCTGTTCAGGATTGGAAATCATAACATTCTAAGTCAGGTTAACTCTCTACATGTGAAGCCAGCCCAGAGCCATGTATCTCCCCCATATCATCTCCACAAAAGTTTAGGAATAAAATGTTTTTGTACATTGCTTCTTTTATGACTTTAAATCACAAGTTACTGGGCAAACAAGGAACCAAAAACATAATGTGTTACTAGTTTAGATTTAGAATACTTTTCTATGTCTGTGAGTCTGTTTTTGTACAGCAGAAATTAACAACATTGTAAATCAACTATATTTTGAATAATTTAAAAAAAAATTAAAAATAGAAGACTTCAATATGTGAATGTCAGAATGTAAGTACTATCTAAGCAAGCTTGATTGTATTGATCTTTTATTGGCTAACAAAAATATGAGGTGCTCACTCCAATACTGGAAACCACTATTTGGGCTCCATACTTAGTTTAGTAGAATTGGGTAAGTCCCTGACAAAGTCAAGTAACTGGTTGGATTATGGCCTAATCATGGCAAATGTAAAATGTTAATTAATAAAGCATCTATCATATGAGAAGTCACATACATCTCATTCACAGTCTTCAGTGAGATGTCCTCACAGGTAGTTTATTTGAACAAAGATTTTAGTGAAGCATTCTAACATCAGTGAAAGTCACTCAGTCGTGTCCAATTCTTTGAGACCCCGTGGACCATACAATCCATGGAATTCTCAGGCCATAATACTGGAGTAAGTAGCCTTTCCCTTCTCCAGGGGATCTTCCCAATCCAGGGATCAAACCCAGGTCTCGCGCATTGCAGATGGATTCTTTACCAGCTGAGCCACAAGTGAAAAGAAAGTGAAGTCGTTCAGTCATGTCCTACTCTTTGTGACCCCACGGACTATAGCCCACTAGGCTCCTCCATCCATGGAATTTTCTAGGCAAGAGTACTAGAGTGGGTTGTCATTTCCTTCTCCAGGGGATCTTCCCGACCTGCAGATCAAACCCAGGTCTCCTGCATTGCAGGCAGGCACTTTTCCGTCTGAGCCACCAGCGAAGTCCAAATAAGTCCCACGGTATTCTCCAGGCCAGAATACTGGAGTGGCTAGCCTTTGCCTTCTCCAGGGGATCTTTCCAACCCAGGGATTGAACCCAGGTCTCCCAAATTGCAGGCAGATTCTTTACTAGCTGAGCCACAAGGGAAGCCCAAGAATACTGGAGTGGAACATCAAGGAAGGAACAAAAAAAAAGAAATAAAGAACATTTAAATGAATACCTGACCTATTCTGGCATGCAAATTAAATAGAAATGGAATAGTTGCACAGGCTGTAACCTGGCTGTGGTCTGGTTGGAACTGCATCTGTATTTTGTTGGTAAATTCAGAGGGAGAAAAGACAGAGTAACTGCAAGTTTGGCTTTTCTTTCCTAATAATATTTGCTCTGTGCTAGGATGCCTGACTTCGACGGTGGTGGTAGGGTTTTATATTTTACAGAGTGAGATTATTTTAAAAATACTGTTATGCAGGCAATTAAGATTAAAGGCAAATTCCCCTTCACACTCCCTAGTAATATGCTTCTGTATCCAAAAGATAAGAACTTGAGAAATGGCTCACTGGGACAGGCCAACGGGCCTGGAGTCCAGGACTCTGTTTCTGATGGAGATGGCAGAGGGTTTTATAGAGGAATGCATGGCTACCCTCCATGACATTAGCCTGAGGAAGCAGGAGATGGATATTAAGAACACGTGATGACCTTTCCTCATCTGTTATGAGTCTGACATCTAAGGATTTATCGCAACCGTTTGTGGATGTCTACATTTTTTTGTCCTCTGATGCCTTTGTTGTGTTAGGCAGCCTTGGACTGGGAGTCAAAACATCCTTTGTTTCTGTCCAGATTCTTTCACCTACTAACTAAACCATCTTGGCAAATCTTTTTTACTTCTCACAACCTCATTTTTTTTAACTTTTAACTTTAATTTTTTAACAGCAACATTTCTAAATATCTTACAGAATCCAGAGGCTTCTGGAGCCTAGCTATTGACTCCTTGGAGATTATCGGTATCAAAATGTGGAATTCTCACTAGGCCACCCCTCTCTCAGATCATTGAGAATGCAAAATAAAATCAGCACAGTGTTTATTCTTAAAATAGACAATTGTTCATTTATCTCTCCCAGGGAAGTATCCTTTCAACCTTGCCTTTAGTTTTCAAAATCAAAAATAATTTGTCCAAATACAATTATTAAATGCTTACTAGGTCCACAGGCTGCTCTTCTGATGACTAGTCATTTTTCCATGGTTTTATATACCTGTACACACTGCTGTTTTTAAAAACAGAACTCATTTTTTTTAATATTTATAAACTGTGCTTCCTTCATATATTTGTTTACCTCTCAAAAAATTCAAGTTACTGAATAAACAATAACAGATCCTTCCAGAAACCTTTTTGTTTTTCTACAAAGAGATGATATGAACATTACGGTAAAAAGAAATCTGGAGAACAAATAAATCAGTTTGTGAGAAGGAAGGAAGAAGCAGAAGTTTCCCCTCAAAGAGGGGATTTGCCATTAAACAAATTTTCAGAGATTCAAATATATTGAGCCAGTCAACATGCATTTTTGCCTTCCCCAAAGAAGTTCCCAATTTGTAATTTTCTATCAGTTACCTATACTTTACATTTCTGACATGTACTGACCTTTCCATATTAGTGTGTTCTTTACTAGATCTACAGTTTTGCTAATACAGCTGTCAGAAGAGTGTTGTCAGATGTGAGGATGGGAGCGGTCAGCAGTTTCAGTAACATCCTTTTTAGTAAGATCATGAATTTTAAAAGATGGTCCAGAACTGTAGCTAACTCTCCCAGATAATATATACTGGAAGACGAGTGGAATACTGCAAATAATGTATTTCAAAGAGCTCAAAGAGAAAATTTTTTAAAAAGAAGGAAATTAATGAATTCATAGGAAGATGAAGCCTTTTCTCTTTCAAAAACATTACTCATTTTGAAAGAATAACTCTAGAAATTCCCTTTGTTCATATTTACCTTTACCAAGACTGCTGCTCTTGTTCAAATCAAGTGTAGGTTTTGCCTCCAGTGATTTATTCTGTAATTCCACTTTGCTAAGGATCGTTCCTCTCCATTTTCATTGAAACGTTTATGAAGTAAACTCAGGAAGAGAACAGGGGAATTCCTTTGAAACCTACACAGCTCCTGCCACGTTTGAACTTCCATTTCATCAAGCCATCCTATGTGATGGTGGACACAATATCTGAGACAATTAGATTTCAAACCTGCTAACCACTTTTTTCTCATTTGTAATCATTCTCCAACTAGCATTTGCCATCATTATCTTGCTTTCTTCATTCACTTTAAGACCGAGTCCCCAGAACAACCTTATTTGTTTGTAATTGTTCTGCCCAGTCTCTAAAATATCTGTAATTGTTTTGCATTTGAATCAAATTTATTAACAGACATATGGTTATAACAGAGAAAGCACTCCAGCTGGTGAAGCCCTAAGCAAAGCCCACAATAATTTGATCATTTGCAAATCATTGTCACTTGAATGTTTTCTTAGTGCAGCTTAATTATGAATCAACCAGTCCAGAATACAATGCACTTCCTGGGAAGAGAAGAAATTGAGAGTTCTCAGTACAAAGCGGGCAAGCTTTGTTATGCATGTACACCTCTTCTGTACAACTGAACATCTGCTAATAAATGTGTTTCCAGTCTCAATGATAGCTTTTGCCTTCATCATTCAAACCTGGCATGAAATTTACATCAACTGAGAATTCATGTTATTTACTCATTGCTAACTATTACAACCCCATTAAAATTTTAGCCTATAATACCCTCTGGAAAATTAGAAATGTTTATAAAAATAAATGCACAAATAAGACAGAGCCTTTTTTTCCCCAGAAGTTCCTTGACAGGTGGTCACCTTGAAATTATGCTACAATAATACAGCCGATTTTTTTAAAAAATGATCTCGATACAGAAGGTAATCAAGAGCTCTTGGGAGCCACCTCTGCATTTTTCCAAGCAATCTTTTCTGCAGTTTAAATGTGTTCATACAAATCCTAAATGACATAGAAAGCAATTTTTCCCTTCAAACGATGGAGATCAGTCATAGCATTATAATTAAATGTCACAGAATGGCAAATAATTATCTTACTTAAATGGTTAATATAGGAAAAACCCATTAACTATCAGTCCTGAATATGCAAAAATGATGCTTGTGACTCTATTGATATAATTAAACTTAAAAGCAGTTTTTGCTTGTGTGGCCTCACCTGCTACTGTTTGAGAATGGGTATTAACTAGAGGACACCAAGTCCAATGATTTTAACCATACTCCAGCCCACCCCTATTTAGATTAAGTAGGCAAATCTAAAAATCCTCACAGTCTTTATTTGCCAAAAAGAGTATCAGGATCAACATTTCCATGTGAGGGCCTCAGTAAATGTGTAATTAGTAACAGCTTCCTTGCCATGCCCTGTCTTTCTTTTCCAACTGTTTCGTACTGTTTTGGCAGATTCTTGAAATTTACTCTAACGCAGGACTTTTCACCTCTTCCAAGGGGTAAGGACTAAACTAAGCTCATAGCTTACTCCTGGCAGCCAAAACACTACACAGATCCTATCATTCAGAATGTTACTTAATTCTGCAAACCTGCTGAAAAATCCAGTAATTGTGATGCAACGTGGTACCACACTGTCAAATCTTTCTCTCAGCATCCTTTTCCCCTTTCTTATATTGGAGACCATTATCATCCAACTTTCTTGCTCAGGTGGTTGCTTTACTCCCCAAGAGCCTACACTTCTAGAAAGAAATAAGGAGTTTGTTGTGAGCAAATCCCTAAAGTCTGGCTCATAACCATTTCTCCTCTGAGAGGGCCCAGGGCGCTTCAGCAAATCCGATGCTCACATCATGCCAGGAGCATCCCATAGTAACACAGGGCAGATACATCAACTAGGCAACAGGACCTCATGAAAGAATATGATAACATGCCCATACAAGTCCATCCCTCTGACCTTGAGGCTTCTGTATTTGTCATGACAAAAGATCAGCAAATAAAAACCAGAAGAGCAGAAATAGAAATATTACTAAAACAACAAAAAAAGACCATATTTTTTCCTTTAGTCAATATTGTTGAAGTTTGTATCAATCCACAAGGGAGGAAAGATTGGAAGTTAAAATCTGAACCACACTCTTACAAACAAGTACAATGTATGTGTTACAGATACATTAAACAAGCAAGACTCCTGGGTATAGGAGTAAAACAATGTTTCTCTCTCTCTCTCTCTCTCTCTCAACAACTCTATAAAATGTGTTTAGTTGGAAAATTTTCTTACCTCCTCCTGGATGAACAGTCCCAGGGTACCTAACTTTCTTGATCCATCTTATGCAACGAAAAGTCCTACAGTTGAATCAGAAATCAATTTCAAATCAATTTCAGTGCAGTTATTGAAATATCTGGTTTTAAAATCAGAAGAAATTCTGGACTGGGCTTGAAGTTAAAAACAACTCTATAAAACGTGTTTAGTTGGAAAATTTTCTTACCTCCTCCTGGATGAACAGTCCCAGGGCACCTAACTTTCTTGATCCATCTTATGCAACGAAAAGTCCTACAGTTGAATCAGAAATCAATTTCAAATAAATTTCAGTGCAGTTATTGAAATATCTGGTTTTAAAATCAGAAGAAATTCTGGACTGGGCTTGAAGTTAAATCTTCTCTGAAGTTCTCTACCTGGACCTATATAAAGCAGAAAGTCAAGTAAAAGAGTTATAATGATCCGTCTATCTTTTCCTGCCTTATGCTTCAACCCTCCCCTCATCTTACCCAACAGGGGTCTGATTACATTTCTTGAGGACAACTGGGGAAGGAGAAAAGGCAAAAGAAGAAAGATTCTGCTCCCCAGACCTGGCTTGTATATACAGTCGACTGTGTATTTGTTAGGTTTTTTGCAGATCTCTTAATTAATCTTCCTTTGTACAGTAAAGACAAGCTCCTCATTTTGACTTATAAGAAACTTGACATATTTTTTTCCCTAAGGTTTCTTTCTTCCCATGAGTAATATTCCTGGACAGGACTGAGAAAATCCTAAGGTGCCTTTCTCTTTCTTTGTCTTTCCCTTTCTCATTCTGTGTATGTGTGTATGGGTTGGCATGGCCCATATTGCACACACATACAAGTACCATAAACAGACTTGGGGCAGGCAAGTTAACCTCTGCTGCTGCCAGTGGCACCCCACTCCAGTACTATTGCCTGGAAAATCCCATGGATGGAAGAGTCTGGTGGGCTGCAATCCATGAGGTCGCTGAGAGTTGGACACAACTCAGTGACTTCACTTTCACTTTTCACTTTAATGCATCAGAGAAGGAAATGACAACCCACTCTAGTGTTCTTGCCTGGTGAATCCCAGGGATGGTGGAGCCTGATGGGCTGCCATCTATGGGGTCACACAGAATCAGACAAGTTAACCTCTACACAATAGCAAACTTTATCATCATTGCCACCTTCTGGGCAACTAACCAGGTCATGTCTCCCAAGTAGGAGACCAACATTGATCCACTGGATTGACCACATTTTAGGAGATGCATATTAAGTTCTCCAAGAAATCAGTTAAATCTTCTCTCTAGATGCGAGGTGAGTAAAACTCACAACACAACTCTTGCCAAACAATCCTCCTCTCATACTTGTCCTTACCTCTCAAATCTAAATCCTTTTATAATTTTATTATAGATAGCTGGTCCTTTGTCAGAGTCTACAAAACCATCTTCAGTCTCTCTGGGACCTTCCAAGGATCACTGGAAAATGGACATCAGAATTGTTCCACTAAAGGGCAGGGACACTGGGATATTCCATGCCTTGTCAGTTAAGGGTTTCTCCTTTAGGAATTATCTCCTCTGTTCACCTGATATAGAAGGAAAGTGGACTACAAATTTAAAGTTGAGGAAGCAAGGCATATGAAGGACAACTCAAAAGTAGTATGATGGGATGAAATTGTTATAAGTAGTTGAAAACAGGATATAGTTAGGAGAGAGTGGGATGTTTGAAATTAAGATTATGGAAATGTTGCCACTGCTAGTAAGGAAACAGTGTAGCCATCTGTTGGAACTGGATCACTGAAGTAGAGTGGGAGAAAAGATCCCTGAAAGAAAATGAAGTCGCTCGGTCATGTCCAACACTTTGCAATCCCATGGACTGTAGCCTACCAGGCTCCTCCGTCCATGGGATTTTCCAGGCAAGAATACCTGAGTGGGTTGCCATTTCCTTCTCCAGGAGATCTTCCCAACCTGAGGATTGAACCTGGGTCTCCCACATTGTAGGCAGACACTTTATCATCTGAGCCACCAGGGAAGTCTCTAAGATCACTGATGTAGAGAACAAATTGAGAATGTATTGAAAGATTTCCCACTTGAATTATGAAATCTCAAAAAAAAAAAACAAAAAACAGAACACAATAGTTGAGTTGGAGAGACTGACAGTGAGCTAGAAGCTGAAATCTTCAAGTTAATGAAAGAAGCAGCCTAGGAGTTGGTAGATGCCCACAGAAAGAAAGAATAGTGTTCAATGATATACCCAAGGCTTTAACTATTATTTAGAATTATAGGAGCATGGTGGTAATAAAAGACATACTGGATTTTTGTTTGTTTTATTATAGTTGTTTTTTGGTTTTTTTTTTTTAATTCTCTACAGACCATGAATACCTTAATTACCTGGAACTGGAGAAGATTACACCACCACTCATCTGATACATCTTAGAAAGTATGCAGTATATATTGAGGGTATGAGATTTCTTACATTTTAGTGACACTAAGGGTAAAGAGAATGCTCTAAAAGCATCAGTAGAGACTGAAAAATGTTTCTATACCACTTCTAGGCACAACAGTATAAGAAATGAAGGAAAGATTGTTTAAGAGGGCTATACAAGAGGGAGTGTTCCAGGAGCCAGTCAGAAAAAATAAGTTGAAGTAAAAATTAGTAATGGCGACTTCCAGAGAGAGCAGTGGGCTATTTTATGATTTGAGGTTCTGGAGAAGATATTAGAAAAACTTGACAGAGTTGAAGAGAGACCAGCCAGGTGTTAGGTAGAGCAAGAATGGGAAGGAATGTTCAGAGCATTAATTGAAGATTTAAGAGATTTTGCTAAATACTGACTGACTTCCAAAAGGTACATGTTAGTTGCTCAGTCATATCTGACTCTTTGTGACCCCTGGACTGTACCCCATCAGGCTCCTCTGTCCATGGCATTCTCCAGACAAGAATACAGGAGTAGGCTGACATTTCCTCCTCCAGGAAGAGAGTACAGTGAGGCTGGGTACAACCCTCCTCCAGAGAGTACAGTGAGGTTGCTTCAGGAGCTGAAGAAGATGGAAATGGTATTAGTAAAGTGACTGTCAAGAGTCATGTTGGAATTAAGGCTTGGAGATGTAGAATCACCTAAATCCATTAGTCATTAAAGAGACCTAAGATTCTTAAAGAAATAGAATCAGTAAATTAAAATCAGTAAATTTCTGAATATAGAAAAATTTGATGTCCCCTTTCAAGTTACTGATTATTGCTATCATAAATGGAATATTCATTACAATTCCATTTTTAATTTACAGTTTCTGAGTATAGACAAACTATTGATTTTTGCATACTAATTTATTTTCAGTGAAATGTTTGAACATCATTAATTCAAAGGATTATTTATATATTTTCTTAGATTTTCTGTTTAAACAATCATAACATCTATATATAAGGAGGGTTTTGTTTCTTCCTATCCAGTCCATTTAATTGTCATTTATTCTTATTTTTAATTTTTTATTTTATATTGAAAGTGAAAGTCACTCAGTCGTATCCAACTCTTTGCGACCTCATGGACTAAACAGTCAATGGAATTCTCCAGGCCAGAATACTGGAGTGGGTAGCCTTTCCCTTCTCCAGGGGATCTTCCCAACTCAGGGATCGAACCCAGGTCTCCTGCATTGCAGAAGGATCCTTTACCGGCTGAGCCACTAAGTTTCATCTTGTTGCTGTGTCTGACTCTTTGCAACCCCATGGACTGCAGTACACCAGGCCTCCTTGTCCCTCACCATCTCCCGGAGTTTGCCCTAGTTCATATTCATCACATCAGTGATGCCGTCCAGCCATCTCATCCTCTGATGCCCTCTTCTCCTTCTGGCCTTAATCTTTCCGAGCATCAGGGACTTTCCCAATGAGTCACCTGTGAGTGTCAGATGGCCACAATACTGGAGCTTCAGCTTCAGCATCAGTCCTTCCAGTGAATATTCAGGGCTGATCTCTCTTAAGATTGACTAGCCTTTCCCTTCTCCAGGGGATCTTCCCAACTCAGGGATCGAACCCAGGTCTCCTGCATTGCAGAAGGATCCTTTACCGGCTGAGCCACCAGGGAAGCCAAAGAATATTAAAGTGGGTAGTCTATCCCTTCTCCAGCATATTTTCACAACCCAGGAACTGAACAAAGGTGTCCTGCATTGCAGGCAGATTCTTTACAAACTGAGCTATCAGGGAAGCCCCATAAATCAGATCCAGAAGGTTATAGGTTAATCCTATCAGTCTTTGAGGGAATAAAGCATCCATCTCTGCTTCATAAGCACCATTCCAGGGAGCTGAAAAACAAGTAAGTCCTCCCCAAAGTCTACATGAATTTTATACTGGAAGAAAAAGTGTAGGCAAATATCACTTCACAAACTAGCTGAAAAAATCCTATAGTAAATTTAGTAAACTGCATCTATCAGTTATTTTAAAAATTATAAGAAGGCAGAATTTATCAAGGGGATGCAAGAAAGGTTAATGACATGAAATTTATTCACCATGCCAAGGAGAAGACTCTTGAGAGTCCCTTGGACTGCAAGGAGATCCAACCAGTCCATTCTAAATGAGATCAGCCCTGGGTGTTCTTTGGAAGGAATGATGCTAAAACTGAAACTCCTGGCCACCTCATGCGAAGAGTTGACTCATTGGAAAAGACTGATGTTGGGAGGGATTGGGAGCAGGAGGAAAAGGGGACGACAGGGGATGAGATGGCTGGATGGCATCACCGACTCAATGAACATGAGTTTAAGTGAACTCTGGGAGTTGGTGATGGACAGAGAGGCCTGGAGTGCTGTAGTCCATGGGGTCTCAAAGAGTCGGACATGATTGAGCGACTGAACTGAACTGAAGGAGAAAAATAAAAAGCTTATAATCACCTCTATAGAAGTCCAACATTATGACAAAATTGAACATCCTTTTATGATTAAAAAATAGCAAACTAGGAATAGAATGCCATCCGGTCCATCACTTCATAGGAAATAGATGGGGAAACAGTGGAAACAGTGTCAGACTTTATTTTTTTGGGCTCCAAAATCACTGCAGATGGTGACTGCAGCCATGAAATTAAAAGACGCTTACTCCTTGGAAGAAAAGTTATGACCAACCTGGATAGTATATTCAAAAGCAGAGACATTACTTTGCTGACTAAGGTCCGCCTAGTCAAGGCTATGGTTTTTCCTGTGGTCATGTATGGATGTGAGAGTTGGACTGTGAAGAAAGCTGAGCGCCGAAGAATCGATGCTTTTGAACTGTGGTGTTGGAGAAGACTCTTGAGAGTCCCTTGGACTGCAAGGAGATCCAACCAGTCCATTCTGAAGGAGATCAACCCTGGGATTTCTTTGGAAGGAATGATGCTAAAGCTGAAACTCCAGTACTTTGGCCACC
>SJYX01022239.1:0-36008 GCA_006410675.1 Oreotragus oreotragus
GGGGGTTGTTCATGTTTGGGAGTTCGTGTAAAAAAAATAAATAAATACAAAAAAAAAAAAGAAAAGAATGAAGAGCTAGTAGAGAAAATAAAAATCAAAGAAAACAACAGCCCAATCTCTTTGTCACTGAAAAATTAATCAACAATCAATCCGAGAAAGAAATGGAAATCTTTATTCAAGTCAACCTGAGGTTTATAACCTGAGAGACAGTTCTCAGAAAGCGGTGAAAACTGTTTTGGTGAGGCAAGTGGGGAAGCTAGTATGTTTGTGATTTTGCAAAGGAGGCATGTGCATTCAAGCACACATCTCAGCAGATGGTTGCTGTTAATGGTTTTGGTGCTTTTGTGATTATAGAAAGAGCAAGACACTGGGTTCATAACCTTTTCTCCTGAAAATTTCAAAGTATCTGAGGGCCAGTTCTGCAAGTTTTCCCAGGGCACAAAGTGCCTCATATTGACCTTCACCCTGAATTCCTTTCAGGGTGTATCTATCATACATTAGTGCCCGTTGTAGCTAATGGCTTGATTTTTGTAGAGCTAGATGATGGGCAACATTCCTCATTTATAATCCTTTGCTTTCTCAGTCTTAATTTCAAAAATGGTTTGGGAGAATTTTGTGATTGATTGATCTTATAAGACTATATGTTTAGTTAATCATTTCAAATCATCATTACTTTTTAAAAATTTTTTAATTGGTAGAAAATTGCCTTACAATGCTATTTTCTGCCATACAACAATGCGAATCAGTCAGATTATACATATATCCCCTCCTTCTTGAGCCTCCCCTCCCCTTCCCCTGATCCCACCCTTCTAGGTCAGCACAGAGTGCCAGGCTGGGCTCCCTGGGTTATACAGCAACTTATCACTAACTAGCTATTTTACACATTGGAGTGCATATATGTCAATGTTACTTTCTCAGTTCATCCCACCCTCACCTTCCCCCACAGTGTCTAGAAGTCCATTCTCTACTAGGTTCATCAATACCATTTTTCTAGATTCCATATACATGCGTTAATATACAATACTTGTTTTTCTCTTTTCATCATCATTAATTTTATCTGAGGCTCCATCACACATTTAGTAACGCAAGAAACAATAATCTTGTAAAACAGGCAGAATACAAGTAATGCAGCTAGTAATGCTGATAAGATCATAAGTGTTTAATCTAAGAACTTCCATCAGGTACAGCGCAGTATCTGCCTAGGTCTTCTGACCAGTCTTCTCTGCACCAATCGCTATCTTTAAGGGAAGAGCTACATTGGCACTGCACATAAAGTTCACAAGATGTATGCACCTACAAGGTAAGTGTTGGGTCATCACAACCCCTTACAAGATTTAAGGAATGTTATCATCTCAGGAGTTATATGGCTGGTACCAAAAAGAGAAAAATTGATCCTTATGGTTGAGCATGTATTTTTGCCGTTGGGGAGGTCTGCTGCTAAGTCACTTCAGTTGTGTCTGACTCTGTGCGACCCCATAGACAGCAGCCCACCAGGGAGAATCCACCAGAATTCCCGTCCCTGGGATTCTCCAGGCAAGAACACTGGAGTGGGTTGCCATTTCCTTCTCCAATGCATGAAAGTGAAAAGTGAAAGGGAAGTCGCTCAGTCGTGTCCGACTCTTAGTGACCCCATGGACTGCAGCCTACTAAGCTCCTCCGTCCATGGGATTTTCCAGGCAAGAGTACTGGAGTGGGGTGCCATTGCCTTCTCCAGGGGGAGGTCTAGTTAACACATAATGCAGATGCATAATCACATTGGAGGGGAGGGAGGAAGCCCAAATGGCAAAGAAAAATTTTATGTTCAAGTTCTTATCTTGCCTTAAAATCTGAATTTTTATTTTATCACCTTATACCTCATTTAGTCAGTATGAGAAAGACCAAGCAGCTTTTACTTGAGAGGGCCACATTAAAGCTAACAGTTATTAAGGGACAGGCAGTTTTCACCAACACAAAAATCTAAGAGAATATTCCTAGAAGAATTGGAACATATAGAGTAGTATTCTGATCAAGAACAAGGGCTCTAAAGGGAAATAGGTTGGGAGTAGGAGGATCAAATTAAGTGCTGAACAGAATGGTACAAAGATGAGAGTTTTTGTGAAGATGGGTATCCTTGTAACCAAATTTTTAGTTATGATAGAGCTAAACGGGGATATGACATATGACAGCATTGATTCACCTCTTGGAGGAAGAAGGGCACCCAGAACTATTAATCTGGTACAAAAGCACTACCCTTGATGGAATGGAAGCTTATTAGATAGGTATCCCACAAGACTTGGACTAATAAGACCACGCATAGTCAAAGGCCCCCAAGTCTAGGGACAGTGTGATGCCAGCACGGGATGGTAGCAGCTTCCCGGGACCTTGAGCCATATAATGTTGCATCAGCTTCCAACTTTTCTCAGGTCCCACTTCCTTCAGTGAAACTTTTCTCCCACCCCTCCAGACCATAGTGTTTGAACTCGTGTGGCACTTACTATTAATACCTATACCATTTATCAGATTTTTTAACTATATATCAACTAAGTCTAAGAATTGTTTCATACCCATGTAATTCATTGTTTCATGGTATTTATTAAGTGTTTAGTAAGCTCATGGAATGCAGATACTACATTTTACCCTAGGGTGCACCTCTCTCAAATTGCAATTTCAAGTCTATACACAGCAATTCTATTTTTCTGCAACTCCTCTCAGTCTTTGCCCATTTCTCTTAGTGGAGAAAATTTAACCTTATTGATTCCAGATATGAGTTTATGGGTTTGCTAAAAAACATATAAATGGTATCTATAATGTATGTTCACCTATCCTGGAATATTGGGTAAAAAGATGATGCTTTAAAAATTGAAAGCATAATTTAAAACCAGCATTACTTCATACAGCTAATAAAGGAGCGCTTCTTGGAAGGACACTCAAGCCAATCATTCATTCACCAGATAGTCAATATCTGCTATTGATTTCACAACCTATAATGGATATAAGTAGGAGAAAAAACTTGATGAGACACAATTGCTTGGGTCAGAAAGGTTTCAATGCATTAATATGAATATAAAGTATTTACTATAAATAGACATTTTTGTGTATGTATTTATAACAATGATGGATCTATAAAATGATATTCATATACACTATATAGAAAGGAAGGAAAGAGAGAATAAAGAGGAAAAGAAGGGAAGAAGAAATTGAAAGCAAGCCCTCAACCTTTGAGGACGGTGTGGAAGAGAAACCACACCTTTCCATATGACCACCACAGCACCATCATTAGTCAGCGGCCAGACTCAGGAGAAAAATGTCGAAAATAATGTACCTGGTATTCTTATGTTCTAAAGGCAGGTACTTTCAGTAACAGTGACAGGAATCAGTTTTCACATGGAATATGGGTACAAGTCACAGTATGGGAGGCAACTACTATCAACGGGTTATTGAAACTTATTCTCAATAAAACACTACCTTCACACTACAAATGAACCAGTGTTTAAGAAAAGAAGCTGCCAGCTAAAACATGTATAAAAGTGGTGGGCCTCATGTATGATTCTTTAAAAAAAATACAAACTAAAAAATTCAGGCTTTGTCTAAATTATGATAGTCATATTTAAAATTATTATTGTTAATTTATTCATACAACAAAAGCTACTAAAAGTCTACTATGCATTAAGCACCCAGAAAATTTTAAAATATTTGTTTATACTAATTACATTTCCAAGTAAGCTATTCCAATGCAAAAACAAAACTATTTAAATGTTCCACCTACTCTTTAACATTCCAAAATTATTCTCTTACCGAAGTACATACACAATACTATCTGACTTCAAAATAACAAATATGCAGTTTTAGAGAAAAAGAGATGTAAGGCCTTGTCAAAACTTATTTTAAAATACACAGCAAAGAAAACACAAAATTATCACAGTTTCAGTAGTACTAGGATAGTCTGTGAAAGACGTCTGTTCCTTGGTTTATATGATGTCATTTTGAGATTAAACATGTGTTTTGACACACATAGAAAAACTAACTGACCATGGAATAAAAACTTGAAGAGCCGTGAATAAACTAACAGTAACCAAAACAAGTAGGTTACAAAGTATGCCTTATTCAATTAAATTTCAGAAAAACTAGTATACACATACTGCAAATTTAAGATGCCCCAAGGAATTAGTAACTTGTATAACTAAACCATACATAGTTGATTTTTGTTAGGAACTCTAGCATTACCACAATTTGTAGTCAATATCCCTTTGAATGAATCTTTTCAATTTTGCTTTCTCTCTCAGGTAAATGAACCAAGATATTAGTCAAGTAACTATCTTAAAAATAATTTACAAATGGTAATCAGATTTGGTCTTTAAAGGAAAACATCAACACAGAAAACATGTGGGTTGGTATCTATTAACCTGAGATATGTGTAATCTCATAGAAAGAACTATTTTAATTAATTTTCTAAGGTTTAATTATTACTTAATCTGTATATAGGGCTTCCCTGGTGGCTCAGACAGTACCGAATCTGCCTGCAATGCAGGAGACCTGGGTTCAGTCCCTGGGTTGGGAAGATCCCGTGGAGAAGGGAATGGCTACCCACTCCAGTATTCCTGCCTAGAGAACTGCATAAACTGTATATATGTCCTAAGCTAAAATGAATTTGATAGAAAATAATACAGATGGGTAGGTCGATAAACATAAAGGTTATCTTTAATACATAACTGATAATACACATATATGCATAAATAATATATACACATACAGAAATGTTGCAGAGCATGAGCTCTAGAGCACACAGGCTTCAGCAGCCTCAACACGTGGGCTCAAAACTGTGGCTCCCACGCTCTAGCGCACAGGCTTAATAGTTGTGGCGCACAGGTTTAGTTTCTCCACACACGAGTGATCTTTCTAGATCAGGGAAGAAATCCGTGTCTCCTGCACTGGCAAGTGGATTCTTTATCACTAAGCCACTGGGAAGCCCAAAGCATCATTTATTTAGTGGTTCCCCCAGTTTTGAACTTAGACTAAATTTGTGTTTTGATTTGGGGTTCAGACTTCTTCCTGTTTGCTAAGAAAGAAAGAATAAACATATCCATATTCACCAGAATAAAGAAATGTATATTAAAGGTGAGAAAGAAAACTGGCCATACTTAGACAGGAAACAGCTGTAAGTTGCCTTGCAAACATTCTATGGAATGGATTTTCATTTCCATTAACTCCATGCTCAAATTTAAAAGAAAGAAAATTTGAAAGCAAGGAAAAAAATCTCAGCCCCTATTGTGAATTTAAATTTCCATAGGAAGAATAATGAGTAAAACTTCAAGAAAATATGCAGATTTTATCTGATAATTAGGTAAATTCCATCCAGAACTAAGTGACACACCAAAGATAAACTGTGATAGACCCTGTCAGGTACTGTCAGAGAGTTTCTCTCTGTTTTTGCAATAGCAGGACAAAATTAACTGCCTAAACTACAGCTGGTCTGCTGGGATATTAAGGACAAAGGTAGAGGAGTGCTCACTCCCTTCACAGCCTCACCTGTTCTCTACATTGATTTAGCAACTGTCCCAAGAAATACTACTAATTGTAAACGCTTTTTACAATTAAACACTAAGTTTCCACTTCCTGTTAGTATATTAGTTTTCTAGGTCTGCAATAACAAAACACTGCAGAATGAGTGGCTTAAACAACAGAAATGCATTTTTTCACAGTACAGGAAGCTAGAAGTTCAAGACTGAGGTGTCAGCACGTTTCGTTTCTTCTGAGGACTCTCTCTTCTGGGCTTGCAGGTAGCCTCCTTCTCTGTCTGTTCTCATGTGGTCTCTCTTCTGTGCTGGAGCATGCTTACTGTCTTTCCATTATGTCCACGTTCACTCTTGTTATGAGGACATCAGTCAAACTGGATTGGGACCCACCCTGCTGACCTTATTTTAACTTAATGACCCTTTAAAAGACTCTATTTCTGAATAGATTCACGTTCTAAGATACTACAGTTCAGTCATAACAGTTGTTATTAGTGTTAGTATCATAATTATTATACTACTGCTGCTGCTAAGTCGCTTCAGTCGTGTCCGACTCTGTGTGACCCCATAGACGGCAGCCCACTAGGCTCCCCCATCCCTGGGATTCTCCAGGCAAGAATACTGGAGCGGGTTGCCATTTCCTTCTCCAATGCAGGAAAGAGAAAAGTGAAAGTGAAGTCGCTCAGTCTGTCCGACTGTTAGCGACCCCATGGACTGCAGCCCACCAGGCTACTCCGTCCATTGGATTTTCCAGGCAAGAGTACTGGGGTGGGGTGCCATTGCCCAGTCTGTTCTAAAACATCACTTTATCTTCCTAGCTATACTAAAAGGTAGGTATTTCATCTCCATTTAACAAAAGGTTTCAAGATCTTGACTATGATATCTTAAACAAAAAATGGAAAAACTAGAATGCCTTCTCTAAAATTAAGTTTCTTCCGGAAAGTAAGTGCCATGAAAAGTTCTAATGTGACCTGTTTTCCTATCATCGTTTTTCCAGCCTAATACTAGAAAATTCGCAGCTCGAGATAATGCTCTTTAGCTAGGCAGAGCACTCACACACAAATAAACAAATTGTTGGCCTAACAAAATTCTTTAACTCAGTTCCAAATTCTTTCCCCTCTGCTCAGAAGAGTTCTAAGTTTTGATCCTGAATAGTCGGTGAGCCCTTGTCTTTTCATCACAGGACCTCCTACATCAGCATCCGGGCTTTCACGTTTGGGAAAGAAACACCACCATCTTGAAAACGGCCAAAAGAGTGTCACTATGTATATGAGACCAAAACACTCATACTTGTTTAAAAGTGGAGTGTGGTTTCTATGGTAACAACTTTGGGGAAGGAAAGCAGCAGCTACAGATTTTTTTTAACAGTGCTTTTTTTAAAAAACATGAACCAGATATTCAAATACATGGTAAGCTATCCAATTAGGTTCAGTAAATACACTTTGGGACCCTAATCTGTGGCCTCTATATTTGGCAGTGCTTTTATTTTACTTAAAGTAGGCTCTTGTCAGGGGTTCCAGTTCTTTCTCAAATCCATAGGGATCTCTCTTCAGGACTCTGTATCCCATTATCCTATCACACCACACAGATGTCTTTTTCCTTGTTTCTCTTTGCACTCTTTATTTCATTCCCCTCTCTTTTCTCTAACGAATAAATACTTTCTTGTACATGCTCAGGCAAAAATCTAATGAGTTGTTTTGCTCCTATTTAGAAGCATTTATATGTAACCAAAACTTGTTAAAGGAAACAGATCGAAAGTTATGACTAAGATGGTATATGTCATCCTCTAACATTCGTTTATGTTTCTTTCCTAAGAATATAGACATGTTGTAAGAATCTGTAATGATTTAAGTTGGCTAGAGACGTGGGCTTCTTTTGTCACATTATGTTTTTACAAACTCAAAATCTGCTAAATGATGTCATTGTTTTCTTGCTCCCAAACGGCATATTGTAGAATAACATTTTTAATTATTCCCTCACAATTACATACAGAGATAATATCTCCGGTATACTTTTTGTATTTTTCCAAATGAGTGATGTTTTAGCAGGTACTATCATTTCTATTAAATTAAAAATGGAGAAAAACAAACAGTTTCAAAATGAAAGTCAGTTCCACAATTTAATAATAATTTAGGAAATT
This sequence comes from Oreotragus oreotragus, assembly GCA_006410675.1. Lineage (NCBI taxonomy): Eukaryota > Metazoa > Chordata > Mammalia > Artiodactyla > Bovidae > Oreotragus > Oreotragus oreotragus. The sequence goes on from SJYX01022239.1 coordinate 7,630, forward strand.
TATGCCCATTTTACTCATTCTCTTCTTCCACCATATTATCAACTGTATCTTTGGCCACCTGATGACTCATTAGAAAAGATCCTGATGCTGGGAAGGATTGAGGGCAAAAGGATTAGGCGACGACAGAGGATGAGATGGTTGGATGGCATCACTAACTCAATGGACACGAGTTTATACTGGCATTCTGCAGTCCATAGGGTTGCAAAGAGTCAGACATGACTTAGCAACTGAAAAACAACAACTATCTTTTGATTCGACTATATGAAGACAGCAGTGCTGTAGCCTTTGGCAACTTTTTGAATCTGCCCTACCACATGAAATTAGTGGTCCTTGTGGCCTTTTCACAATAAACCTCCTGTGAACTATTTTGTTTTCCCACCTCCACCGAAGTAACAGCTCTAAGACATTTCAGGCTTAGATGTGGCACAATGCCTTTCAACACTACTTGATTTTAAACAGCCAGCTGAAAAGGAAAAGTAGATGAAATTAGATCTGCCATAAATATATACATTGGACTTTACTCTGTTTAAAAAGACAAATTTCTTGATACTAGAAAATTCTTAGCAAATGAACCAATTAATTTGTAACAATTTTATTAGCAAGTCTGAGAAATGGATATTCCTTTTTCTACTCATGTATTAGTTCAGTGCTGGCATTAACTCAGTAATATGCAAAGATATAAACTTTGAGAAGGTTATTTTCAATACAAAGACCCAAATGCTGACCATTAATTTTTTTTTCTGTTGGTTAGAATATGGGAAGTCACAGAAAATCCTTAAGTATTGCACAATCAATCCATTAGCAACACATTTTCATGATTTCTGCCAGCTGGTACCAACATAGAAACTATACTCACAATGTTAAAAAAAAAGAAGGTGGCTACATTTTAAGGAATAATTAATCTATAAACTCTTACTAAGTAGAAGTTACTAGATGAATCTTGAGGATAAAATGAGGCCTAAAAAGGAAAACTATGCCTTAAGAAGTTTACAAAATACTTTAGGAAAGAAGCCACATAAATGTAAATATATCAACCCCACCCACCCAAACTAATCACCAAATTCTAGTATTCTGAGAAATAAGATATTTAACGGATCAACATTCTCTCGACTCTTTGTAATGAATCTTAAGAGATGCTTTTTCTAAGAAGTTGTCCTATATATGTAAAATAATCCTTACTCCTAAGCCAATTGTTTTTCCATATATCTTTAAAAATACCGCATCTTGGGCTTGCCAGATTTTTAAGACTCTTTAAAAATTTTATGGGCTCAAAACTATGAAAAGAAAATTATAAATTGAAATTATTATTAACTGATAATACCATATGTACAAAATTGTATGTTATATCAACTATTCAATTGCATTGAGACCCAACTTATTTAATTATACATAAATATTTAGTGTGGAAGGTGGTAGCATCTTAGAGTTTGTTATAAGAGAAAGTCAGATCTCTAAAATTTCCTAAATTCTATGAAAACTTTTTAATGATCATGCCTTAGCCAAAGTATTCAAATGACACTGTTAAACATTTTGAGTGAACAATATTCAAACAAGAAATTAATCTCTAATTCTGCCTGGGCTTTACACAATTAAATGGTAGGATTAAAACCATGTGAATAATTTTATGAACCTCAAAGGAATAAAATGACTTTACCAAAATCAAATAGGAAAAAAGAATACAAAAACTGGCTTTTTTAATCTAAAATTACCCTATGATCTGGACTAGGTAGCAAAATTTCGGTAAGTACAACATCCAAATAAATGTAGCAATAATATGCTAATTGTTTGATATTCAATCATTGTGTACACTTCCAACTTATTAGTAAATCTATTGATTGACCCCTTTCCCCCTGAAAGGATGCTGTTTCTTTTACCCTAGTGTCAGTTTATATTTTTTTCACAAGCGAAGTCTTTGCCTTTCTCAGACCCAAGTGATAAGTGACAGTTGCCTAGTCATGTCCAATGTGACCTCATATGGACGCTTGCCTGGCCATGTTTCTCTGTCTGTGGAATTCTCCAGGCAAGAATACTGGAGCGAATTGCCATTTCCTTCTCAAAGGATTTTTCCAACGCAGGGATCAAACACAGGTCTCTTGCATTGCAGGCAGATTCTTTACCATCTGAGCCAACAGGCCTTTGCTTTGAGAGAAAAATCTTCTGCACTAATTAATAAGCAATATGGTGATGGTTATAATAATTAATGCATAATCTGGTGTCATGTCATGGTCATGAAAGACATCTATTTCTTCACATTCTGTTCAAATGTGAGAATGTCAACTGCCTTGGTCTTTTGATCAGTTTGTTAATATCTACAAAATGGAAAGCAATTGGAGAAAATTGTACTGTCGCCTCAGACACAATGGTCCAGCACTGCCTGTGCTCACCCATGATCCCTAATTATGCGCTCTTCATTCCTTGTTCCCATACCCTAAATCTAGGAAGACTGTTCCAGCAGTATCTTAGCTCTGAACCATATGCCACGTTCTCACACATGGAAGGTTCTTATCTCTGCTGATCAGGCTTTTTGTATTGGTTCTTGATCTAGGGTTCAGGGACTTTCTCCATGAGTTCTGGGTTGGCTCCCTCTCCAGGCCAGTCCTCAACACTATTTGGCACTTGGTTCTTACTTTCTCAGTGGTTCTGACCTTCATTATTCATGTCTCCACTTCAGCATCTCCATCATCACTCTGAATTGTTCATCCACTTCCTTGTGCTCCATTTTCCTAATTTGTTATATTTCTTAACCCTCAGCTTCCAAACGCTTCTAGTTCTACTTAACATATTTTGTTCTCCTTATTGAAGTTCTTCACCCTGGTTTATAACATTTATTATCAATTTTAAAAATAGTGGTTATCCTCTAAGAGACAATTATTTTGACAAGTGTTTTGTACATGGTCTACTCTCATATTGCAGCACTCAACAGCAGTACTCCTCACCCTTTTTGGCACCAGGGATCAGTTTCACGGAAGACAATTTCCCCATGGATCAGGGGTGTCTTGGAGATGATTCAAGTGCATTACATTTATTGTGTACTTTATTTATATCATTATTATACTGTGATATATAATGAAATAGTTACACAGCTCACTAATACAGAATCAGAGGGAGTCCTGACCTTGTTTTCCTACAACTAGATGGTTGAGCTCAGGTGGTAATGTGAGCAATGGGGAACAGCTACAAACACAGATGAAGCTTCACTCGCTCACCCATCCCTCACCTTGTGCTCTGCAGCCTGGTTCCTAACAGACTATGGACTGGTATTGGGGTTTGCAGACACCTGCTCTACAGGAAAAGTATCATTTCCCTATATTTAGTGAAAGAAAAGTGAGACTTAAACTCAGACCGTGGTTCTCTGACTCCATGTCTACTCTCTGACCATTAGAAGGATAGCTCACATACTAGAAAGGCTTTTAAAATAGAATTCTCAGGATGTATCATAGAACTTCTGATTCTAGAATTGCTGGCCACACCAAGAGACTCCAACAATGAGCCAGGCTTGGGAGTCAATTCATGCACCTGTCACCACCAGCCTACTGTAACCTCTATTTGTGGGGTGCTCCACCCTTGAAATGAAACTTAAATCATTTTTTAAATTGACAGTGTCGTACAGATTCACGAGGCATAATTTTGCTCGGAGGAGTTCCACGTATCAGTCTGCTTATATGACGAACATTTTACACATTTGGATTGTGTGCTATTCTCATTCTCTCCTCTCCTTTGTCTTTTTACCCAGACCTCAAATCTGAATAGCAGCTGGTTAATACCAGTAGTCTTGGAATGAGAATTTTTCTCTATAGGCTTGGAAGACCTACATAAGGACAAGAATCATTACCATAAAGTCATAACCATATGGACATCAAGTGTTCATTAATGTGTTGGGAAAAATATTAAGATGCAAGCATGCTCTTCTACAGTCACTAGCATAAAAATATAAGTAATTGTATTGCACAAATAGATCAAACTTTAAAGTAGTTATTCTAAAATGAATCTTTTTACTAAAATTAACCATGAATATTTTCCATAACTTTAAAATAAACATTTTGTGTCACTACATTCCAACTGAAAACAAGAAGCAAACAAAATCAATAATTCTTTCCACTGAAACCTTCTAGGTGCTTAGCAGTGTGAAGTCAAATGTCAATTTGTCTTCATGAAGATTGAGATATATAACATAGCTGCAGTTATTTTTGCTGCTGGTACTCTACATTAAATGTATTTTTTACACTTTCAGAAGTTTTAGAGGAATAGTGAGTAAATCTTCAAATGATGAATTTTTTAAAAAGGAGAACAAAACAACTAGATAGCTATTTTACCAAACATGGTTCAGTTCAGTTCAGTCGCTCAGTCGTGTGCGACTCTTTGCGACCCCATGAATTGCAGCACACCAGGCCTCCCTGTCCATCATCATCTCCCGGAGTTCTCTCAGACTCACGTCCATCGAGTCCGTGATGCCATCCAGCCATCTCATCCTCGGTCGTCCCCTTCTCCTCCTGCCCCCAATCCCTCCCAGCATCAGAGTCTTTTCCAATGAGTCAACTCTTTGCATGAGGTGGCCAAAGTACTGGAGTTTCAGCTTTAGCATCATTCCTTCCAAAGAAATCCCAGAGCTGATCTCCTTCAGAATGGACTGGTTGGATCTCCTTGCAGTCCAAGGGACTCTCAAGAGTCTTCTCCAACACCACAGTTCAAAAGCATCAATTCTTCTGCACTCAGCCTTCTTTACAGTCCAATTCTCACATTCATACATGACCACAGGAAAAACCATAGCCTTGACTAGACGGACCTTAGTCAGCAAAGTAATGTCTCTGCTTTTGAATATACTATCTAGGTTGGTCATAACTTTTCTTCCAAGAAGAAAGCATCTCTTAATTTCATGGCTGCAATCACCATCTGCAGTGATTTTGGAGCCCAAAAGATAAAGTCTGACACTGTTTCCACCAAACATGGTAGGGACCATAATTTTTTCCTCACTCATACAAGGTATAGAAATGAGGTATGAAGACAAGCCAGCAATCCTCTGAATCAATTAAGGATTTGCTGGAAGACACAAGGAGAAGACCCAGGATGTGTGACCAGACACTGCCCTGGACACAGAAGTGCCTCACAATGCTGAATTAATGCGCTTGCCATGCTTCCCCTTCTTAATCAATGCTATCAGTTATGCTTTCCCTACAAGTCTGTAAAATAATTTAATAACTGGTGCTTTAAAATCCAAAGTAAAGGAGATCCAAAGAAGGAATCTTGCTTTTGTCTGGTTATCTGTTAGAGCTAAAAAGGATCTGGGCCTTGGTTGATCAAGTCATCACAGAAAAGGCCTGAGCTGCATATAGTTGANTTTTCTGAATGTTGAGCTTTAAGCCAACTTTTTCACTCTCCACTTTCACTTTCATCAAGAGGCTTTTAATGTGACCCTTAGGGAATGATGAAACTTATGTAGAGAAAGACGTCAGGGAGGCACCTAGTGTTTCTTCACGAAGGACTTTTGTTTTTTACTCACGTTGAATCTTCTCTAGCACCCACAGTTTCTTCTTCTTCTTGCTTCCTTACGCTTTTCCATAGGTTCAAAAACTCCATGTTAAACAAGAAAATCAAACAAAAGCCATCTATTATGCTTGAAGTTCTATCTCGAAGATCCATGATAGACCCAATCAGAGTCATTGCACATGATGTATTTTGATTTCCTCAAGGCATTGACAGTATAGCTCATGAAAGCCTTGCAGACAGGATGGGGAAGGTGGATTCAGAGTTACCTGTCAGGCAAACTTAAAGAGAACTGGCTGTAGACTGGACTTAATCTGGAGGCAGGTCTTGGTGACAAGCCCAGTGACTCTCTTCCATTGCCTCAGCTTCCTCCCAGCTCCCTCTCCTGGGTTCTATTCTAGCCACACCGGCCTCTTGTCAACTACCAGGACTTCTGGGCTCTCCTCCACCAGACCTTTCTCATAAGGCCATTGTCTCTGCCTGGAAGTTTCCTCACTTTTACCCTCACCTGGTTGATCCCACTCATCCTTCACCTCACACATGACTTTCTTTCCCCCAGCAAGATCAAATCCCTCTGTGGGGGTGTTCCTGGACCCACAAACTTCTATTTGTAACTGTCATCATTAATGGAGTTTCATTTATATGTGGGCTATCTTGCTTCTTCACTAGACCATAATGTAGTTTTTCTTTTCCATATCTGATGTTTTTCCCCACTGTATTCCCAGCTTCTATGCAGCTGTTGGCTTAGGTGAACAACTTTATGAATAAGAAAGTTAAGGTCCAAATTAAGCAAATANTCCAATTCTCACATTCATACATGACCACAGGAAAAACCATAGCCTTGACTAGACGGACCTTAGTCAGCAAAGTAATGTCTCTGCTTTTGAATATACTATCTAGGTTGGTCATAACTTTTCTTCCAAGAAGAAAGCATCTCTTAATTTCATGGCTGCAATCACCATCTGCAGTGATTTTGGAGCCCAAAAGATAAAGTCTGACACTGTTTCCACCAAACATGGTAGGGACCATAATTTTTTCCTCACTCATACAAGGTATAGAAATGAGGTATGAAGACAAGCCAGCAATCCTCTGAATCAATTAAGGATTTGCTGGAAGACACAAGGAGAAGACCCAGGATGTGTGACCAGACACTGCCCTGGACACAGAAGTGCCTCACAATGCTGAATTAATGCGCTTGCCATGCTTCCCCTTCTTAATCAATGCTATCAGTTATGCTTTCCCTACAAGTCTGTAAAATAATTTAATAACTGGTGCTTTAAAATCCAAAGTAAAGGAGATCCAAAGAAGGAATCTTGCTTTTGTCTGGTTATCTGTTAGAGCTAAAAAGGATCTGGGCCTTGGTTGATCAAGTCATCACAGAAAAGGCCTGAGCTGCATATAGTTGATACCGGAGTAAGTCCAAAGAAGGAAGAGAGGTCTGCTTCTGCGATGGCAGCCCAAGAAGGCACTAGTTCAGGAAAGAACTTTAAAAGCCAGGAAATGAATCAGAATGGTTGCGAATGGTGGCAGTCCACAAGACATCACAAATCAGGAGGATCAGGCAGATGGGAAACCAGAAGAATACACCCTACTTTGGAAAAGGCCAGATTCGATTTAGGCCAGATAGGCTGCCTGGATAGGTTAATTTCCATAAAGTAAGACATACTTTACTGTCTTTATTTTGTTGTGTTTCTTTAACAGAGAAACAGTGGTTTTCTAAATTCTGTTCTACTGTCTGGTATTGTGCCCCTTGTAAACTTCAAAATACTGGCTAAGAGGAAGATATCAAGATGTAACATAAATGATATCTTTTTTTAAGGATGGAAATTCAGCATATGAGCCAATACTGAATTTCTGACAATTTTCATTCACATATTCAACTAATGCATTTTTAATTAAGACAAAGCAGGAAGGTGCTAGTGCTAAAACTTTGAGCATTTTAGCAAATGGCTAGAGCCCTGACATTTAGTAATACGAATTTAAAAGGAATAAGACATTTTCTAGTTTTCCTTTGATCATATTACCCAGAGCAAACTATCAGATGAAAATCTCAGAAATAAAAGAAAGACCAGTTACCTGTTTATTCCTTAGAGAGTCAAGCAAAATGAGAATGCTTCTAATTAGTTTTGCCTTGATAAAATCCATGGACTTTGTTGTTTAGTCACTAAGTTGTGTCTGACTCTTTGTGACTCCATGGACTGCAGCACACTAAGCTTCCCTGTCCTTCACTATCTTCCTGAGTTTGCTCAAACTCATGGCCACTGAGTCAATGACACCATCCAACCATCTCATCCTCAGTCATCCCTTTCTCCTCCTGCCCTCAATCTTTCCCAGCATCAGGGTCTTCTCCAGTGAGTTGGCTCTTCCCATCAGGTGCCCAGTTGAGCTTTATAGCTTGTCAAAAGATTGTCCTCTTTTGACAATCTATAGGTAGACTGTCCTCTACCAAGTTGTAACAACTTGGTAGATGGTTTTATAAATCCTCCGTTTATAATTTGAAATTGGAATAAGGCATTTCAGAATTCTCATCAATTTATTTTATAGATCATAATAGATGGGCTTCCCTGGTGGCTCAGAGGTTAAAGCTTCTGCCTCCAACGCTAGAGACCTGGGTTCAATCCCTGGGTCAGGAAGATCCCCTGGAGAAGGAAATGGCAACCCACTCCAGTATTCTTGCCTGGAGAATCCCACAGACAGAGGAGCCTGGTAGGCTTACAGTCCACCGGGTCGCAAAGAGTCGGACACGACTGAGCGACTTCACCTCAGATGGGGAAACAGTAGAAACAGTGTCAGACTTCATTTTGGGGGGGCTCCAAAATCACTGCAAATGGTGACTGCAGCCATGAAATTAGAAGACACTTACTCCTTGGAAGAAAAGTTATGACCAACCTAAATAGTATATTCAAAAGCAGAGACATTACTTTGCCAAATAAGGTCCATCTAGTCAAGGCTATGGTTTTTCCTGTGGTCATGTATGGATGTGAAAGTTGGACTGTGAAGAAAGCTGAGCACCAAATAATTGATGCTTTTGAACTGTGGTGTTGGAGAAGACTCTTGAGAGTCCCTTGGACTGCAAGGAGATCCAACCAGTCCATTATGAAGGAGATCAACCCTGGGATTTCTTTGGAAGGAATGATGCTAAAGCTGAAACTCCAGTACTTTGGCCACCTCATGCGAAGAGTTGACTCATTGGAAAAGACTCTGATGCTGGGAGGGATTGGGGGCAGGAGGAGAAGGGGACGACCTAGGATGAGATGGCTGGATGGCATCACGGACTCGATGGACGTGAGTCTGAGTGAACTCCGGGAGTTGGTGATGGACAGGGAGGCCTGGCATGCTGCGATTCATGGGGTTGCAAAGAGTTGGACATGACTGAGCGACTGAACTGAACTGAACTGAGTTGCTTAAGTTTTATCTGCAAATCAGTAGTTAGAATAATCAAATCCTCAACTTAAACAATAGTATCTCCTTACACCATAAATTTTCTTAGTTAAAAAGCTACATTTATTACTCTATCTGTTGTGGTTTCTCTCCTGCAGGGTACAGGCTTTAACACTTTCACTGGTGTTGGGGGAGTGGGGACAGAGGATGCCCAACTTTGCTTCATAGAGCCTTCGTAAAGGACATTTGTATATAGAAAAACATTCCATTGAGATATATATGAAAAACAAACCAAATCAAGTCATGACATTGAGAAGTTTATTATGTTTCTCTGTGCTTAACATTTATAGTCACTGATAAAATGATATTTCTAAAATATAGCTTTGAAAGCCAAAAATGTGTTTACTTCTCCTATAACAAAAAGATGGGGAAACCTGGAAAGTTGCTTTCTGTGTGCATTTGGAGTGTGTTTAATTTCTAACTCCTTTAGTTTTCCTTTATAGTTTAATTTTGCTGTTTAATACTGAGTTATATAAAGTTGTCAGAATAGGCATATATCTTCACAAACAACTATCCTTATTTTATGGATTAAGACACTGAAGCTCCCAAAACACAAATAACTTGCCCTGAACATTATTACCTTAAATTCAGCAATGCCACTGATATTCATGGTCCAAATATCGTAAGTAAACTACTTATTGAAGGTTTTCATGTAATATAAAATAAACAACAAAGGAAAATTCTGTCTCCAATTAATGATTGTTTTAAGTTAAAATACAATTCCTGATTTAATATATTTAATATATTAAATATATATTAATATATTAATATATTTAATATATTCTGTTTCCTTGAGGTTAAAAACAATGTGCCAATGTGTTCNTGAGATCAGCAGCTTTTCACGAAACCATGAGTCATCTCTATCGGTGAAGATTTCCAGGAGCCTGAGGAGAGCCTTCAAGTCCTGGCTTCACCAGGTGTGCTAGAATCACCAACCCTTCCCCAACACCTAGTGCCACATCCGGCCCATTGCTGTCTCTTATACACATCTAGATGTGTATAAGAGACAGGTTCAGGGTCAAACCCAAATATCCATTAGAAATTAATAAATTTTCATATAAATCATAAAGAAAACTTGAAAACTTTTCACCTACCATATCTAAATAGCAAAGATTTTTGTATGAAGTAAAAAAGATACAGGTATCTTTCTCTTTTCTCTCTAGTCATTAATTTTTCCTTTTTTCCAAATATAAGTACTTTTAAAATTATATTTATTACTTTACTTTTTTGTATAAAATCCAAAAAATATTGAATCAGTACCTGCCGCAACAGTAATTTCTTATTAGAGTGATCATCCTTAACAACAATTACACAATCAGATATGGTCTAGGCAAGTCTTTCGTTTGTCGGTTTTAAAATAACACAGTCCTACTCAGGAAGTTAGAAAGAATGCATATTTCCATCCAGGTGTGAGATGTACAGCATGATCACTTCCTGAGAGAGGGCTTAAAGCCCATCCTTTCCAGGTGTTTAGTATATTTTTGGCAGTCTTTTCTACTTGCTTCTTCCACAGGGGACAGCAGAATTCCAAGCTCTTCAAATACAACATTCAAGATAGATCTTCTCATTGTTTGGGGGAAAATATTGTGATTTTAAAAAAACTACTTCCAAAAGTTAGAATGTTTATTCAGAGCCCAGTGTGAATCACAGGGAAGCTTTCTGTGGACAAAGTCTGATTCTAACACTCTAACTAGGTTAGTAGGTCACTGAAACTATTTTTCCCTTCCTTTAAGCTAATATTTCCAGGGGGTGAGAGGGCTGCGGAATACTCTAACCAAATATCAACAATGCTTCCCTGGTGGCTCAGACGGTAAAAAAATATGCCTGCAATGTGGGAGACCTGGGTTCAATCCAGGATCGGGAAGATTCCCTTGGAAAAGGAACTGGCAACCCACTCGAGTACACTTGTCTAGAGAATCCAATGGACAGTGGAACCTGGTGGGCGGCAGTCCATGGGGTCTCAAAGAGTGGACGTGACTGAGCAACTGACACACATGTACACACACACACACACACACACACAAATATCACCATGATCAGTTTGTCCAAAGTTTTTGCGAACTAACTAGAAAAAAGTAAAAAGTCTGTGATACTGCCTTTTACAGCTTAAAAAGAAGTCGTGGCTTTGCCGATCTCGCTCAGGCATGCTAGCAATGGTGGTGTGATTAGTGCTTTTTGCTCTGGTCCTGTGTCCTTTAACTTACTTTCTACACTGTGCCCGCTTATAATAATATACACATTTAGTCCCTGCTTTTAATATTTTTACTTTTTTGGGTGGAGAGTATGAAATAAAAAAAGGATAGCTTTATTGCTTTGCCAGGCAATAAACAGGCAACACACTGGGCTGCTATGTCTATAGTCTCCTCTTTTATCATAATAATGGTAAAATAATTCATTTTTCCCTATTGTTCCATGTTCCTCTGTACTTTACAGCACTGAGATTTGTGTGCAATAAGGTTTTCTATTTACAAACTCCATTATGAACAACTGACCTTGTTTTTTTCATTTCAGCGATTTATTCACCTTCCACTTTAAGAACTCATTATGAATTAAAATTCCCATGCTTCTCTCACTTTCAACTAACAGATAGAACTATTTATTTAACAAGGGAGGAACAGGCAGGTAAACGTGATAGAAATCACACTGGACCTGACTTAAGCGTTGGTACAATAATTCCTAAGTCCAGGATCCAAATCATTCATTCAGATACTATTCATAAAAGTGTTTCTAGATCTCAGATTCTGTGCCCGATACTGAAATAATATAGTGCACAAAACATTCATTTTCTCAGTCCTAACACAATCTGGTGAGGAAGATAAGAAGTAACAAAATAATCACACAAATTAAAAATATTATTACAAAATGTAGGCGAAACTTGACTGCATCCGAAAGGTTAATATGTGCATCAGATATCTTAGAGAAAGTGATATCTGACCCAAGATATGAATAGGTTGGACACATAGAGCAGAGAACACTGGTCTGGGCAGAGTAAAGTCTTTAAAGAAAGGCCCTGAAGTTATGGTTTTTCCAGTGGTCATGTATGGATGTGAGAGTTGGACTATAAAGAAAGCTAAGCACCAAAGAATTAATGCTTTTGAACTGTGGTGTTGGAGAAGACTCTTGAGAGTTTCTTGGACTGCAAGGAGATCCAACCAGTCCATCCTAAAGGAAATCAGTCCTGAATATCCCCTGGAAGGACTGATGCTGAAGGTGAAACTCTGATACTTTGGCCATCTGATACGAAAAACTGACTCATTGGAAAAGACCCTGATGCTGGGAAAAATTGAGAGTGGGAGGAGAAGGGGATGACAGAGGATGAGATGGTTGGATGGCATCACTGATTCAATCGACATGAGTTTGAGTAAACTCTGGGAGTTGGTGATGGACAGGGAAGCCTGGCATACTGCAATCTATGGGGTCGCAAAGAGTAGGACATGACTGAGTGACTGAACTGAACTGAAGCACCAGAGTACTTTAAAATGGAACTTTAGGTCCTTAGGTAAGGAGAAGATAGTATCAGATATGATAGAAAGAGGCCAGAACCTGCAGAATCTAGGAAGACTCGTTAGAAATTTTGGTCTCAAAGTTAACAGCAATGTTTAAAAAAAAAAATAGAATTGATGGCATTGGATTTGCATCAAAAAAAATTATTGTACCAAATCTGTGGAGTATGGATTCAGTTCAGTTCAGTCGCTCAGTTTTGTCCGACTCTTTGTGACCCCATGAATTGCAATACGCCAGGCCTCCCTGTCCATCACCAACTCCCAGAGTTCACTCAAACTCATGTCCATCGAGTCAGTGATGCCATCCAGACATCTCACCCTCTGTAGTCCCCTTCTCCTCCTGCCAACAATCCCTCCCAGCATCAGAGTCTTTTCCAATGAGTCAACTCTTCTCATCAGGTGACCAAAGTACTGGAGTTTCAGCTTTAGCATCATTCCTTCCAAAGAACACCCAGGGCTGATCTCCTTTAGAATGGACTGGTTGGATCTCCTTGCAGTCCAAGGGACTCTCAAGAGTCTTCTCCAACACCGCAGTTCAAAAGCATCAATTCTTCGTCACTCAGCTTTCTTCACAGTCCAACTCTCACATCCACACATGACCACTGGAAAAACTATAGCCTTGACTAGATGGACCTTTGTTGACAAAGCAATGTCTCTGCTTTTCAATATGCTGTCTAGGTTGGGCATAACTTTCCTTCCAAGGAGTCTTTTAATTTCATGGCTGCAATCACCATCTGCAGTGATTTTGGAGCCCCAAAAAGTAAAGTCTGACACTGTTTCCACTGTTTCCCCATCTATTTCCCATGAAGTGATGGGAAAAGATGCCGTGATCTTCATTTTCTGAATGTTGAGCTTTAAGCCAACTTTTTCACTCTCCTCTTTCACTTTCATCAAGAGGCTTTTTAGTTCCTCTTCACTTTCTGCCATAAGGGTGCTGTCATCTGCATATCTGAGGTTATTGATATTTCTCCCAGCGATTCTGATTCCAGCTTGTGCTTCTTCCAGCCCAGCGTTTCTCATGATGTACTCTGCATATAAGTTAAATAAGCAGGGTGTCAGTATACAGCCTTGACGTACTCCTTTTCCTATCTGGAACCAGTCTGCTCTTCCATATCCAGTTCTAACTGTTGCTAGATTAGAAAGGTATAAAAGCACAACCAGGGAAGAGAACTTTACAGGAATCCAGAATGTAGATTATGGTCATTTGTACCAGAGAGATGTTTAGTAGGAGAGAGAAAAGTAAATGGATTCGAATACACTTTATTTGAGGAGTGAAATGAACCAAATTTTATGATGCATTGGATACAGCAGATGAGAGTATCCACAGGGACCTATAGGTTCAGAGCTTGCAAATACCATTGACTGATATGGGCCATGTTTGCAGGGAACGTGAGGAGTCTGGTTTTACATTACTATGTTTGGTGTATCTTTGATCAACAGCTTGGAAACTGACATTTATACTGCTCAATTTCCATACCTTTAAAATGAGAGACTGAGTAAATCATTTTAAGACTCTCTTTCAACTATATACTCTGATTTTATTCTGTCACCTTTACATGTTTTTTAATACTGATTTTTATTTGCTTTTTAATTTATTTTTCCTTATTTTTTACTTGTATTATATTTATTTTTTATATTACTTTTATTTTGTTTTTGTTGTTATTTATGAATTCACTGGATCTTTTCCCATGGACTAGGGTTGGGGAGGTTGGGATGATTCTAGCACATTAAATTTATTGTGCGCTTTACTGCTATTATTATTACATCAGCTCCACCTCAGGTCATCAGGCACTAGAGGTTGGGGACCCCTGTTTTAGAAGGAAAGATCTTTGGTGTTCTAACTGTCAACTTATAATTTATTGCTTTGGGCCCTAAACTGAATACAGTATCCAATTTCCGATTCAGTTGCTCTGTCAGTTGTTCCTGAACATTTTTACAGCTCTCTTTTCCATCAGGGGAGGATGGTGCAGTGGTAACAAAGGACTGGAAAGAACAAAATGCCATTAAAAATGTAGAAAGACAATAAATACACAAAAAAGATCATAAAAGGGAATTCTATGGTCAAGTCTACAAATGTATTAAATAGAGCATACATTTCAGCAAGTGTAAAGTGCAATTAGCTCAAGGCAACATTACATATGCAGTCATAACACTGGGTCCTTCCTGACAATGGCAGTAATTCCAACTACCTTCATGGGCTTGTTAAAACTAGGATTTGGTTACTGGGGGATCTTCCCTGGTGGCTCAGACAGTAAAGCGTCTGCCTATAATCCGGGTAGACCCAGGCTCAATCCTTGGATCAGGAGGATCCCCTGGAGATGGAAATGACAACCCACTCCAGTGCTCTTGCCTGGAAAACCCCATGGACGGAGGAGCCTGGCAGGCTACAGTCCATGGGGTCACAAAGAGTCAGACACAACTGAGCGATTTCACTTTCTTTCTTTCTTGGTTACTGTGGAAGGCAGCCTCTAAGATACTCCAATGATCCCCATCTCTTGGCATTCACAGCCTTGAATGAAAGCTGGTCTTTCTGGATTGCACTCCATCCTTAACCCCACATCTAACTAAAAGCCAGAAGTACATCAGAAAACTATTACAGCATATGCAAAACAGACCTTTCACTCTGCATTTGTTCTCAGAAAGATTCAACCGTCAGTAGGAATGCAACTTCAGTTATGAACCCAAACTTTTGAATTTCCTACACAAGAAAACTTGTATGCTGTAAATATACCTCCATTTTTTTTCATAAGATTATCATTCACCCCCACACCAACTATGTATCACCACTTGATCTCTGAAAAATCTTAGGAAGATAGAAATAACACATCAACATGGAAATCACACTTTGATGCTCCTGTGATATGCCAATTGTTTCATATAACCCTCACAATAAAAAAACTTTATAAAGGACATTAGCCAATTCATGTAGAAACTAGGCTATTTAGAGAAGCTAAACACATTACTAAAGGTCTTATCTAGAGTCAAGCTTCATTACATCTAATTCTGATCCTGCCCTTTTTCCATGGTCCTATTCCCATGTCTTAGAGACATGCTTGAAGAAGCAGGCCCCAGCCTCCCCAAGAGACGATACTCAATATCATCAGCTACCATAAATGCTGTTTCCTCACAGGACCAGTAGCAGATTTCCTTGCAGCTTTCAGAGTTGGGGATGTTTCTTGTTTTGGAATTCTTAAAAATAAATAAATAAAAGAGACCCTTCAAAGAATGTCTCCAGGGGTACAGAATGGCATTTCTTTGTGCCTTTGTCAATTTCTTCTCTCCCCCTCTCCTTTATATTCGCTCTTTCTTTTTCTTCTTTCCCCCTTTCTCCTCTTCCTTTCTGCTTCTCCTATTGCCAGATGTGTATTCCCCTCATATTACTGAAATCTTCACATTCTGTTCTCTTTTATTCTCACTTCCTCCATTAACTCCAGCAACTCTTCTATCTCTAGACTTCTATGGTGTGTGGAGAAACACTCCTTAAGCCCTTTTTCCTTCTCAAGCATGCCGTATGATCTGTTTATGATGCTGGTGTTCACCTTCAGCATGAAGGAGGAACCCTCCCAGGAGTCACTCAAATAGACTTTCAGCTTCCATCCTCTTAGTTAACAATGGCATTCCTGGTGGAAATCTTGTCTCCTGGGGCACAGCTGTTAACAACTTGTTTGGCTAACTGTGCACTAGAAAATGAAATACATCCGTTGCCTTCTATTTAAGCTGATTTGAACAGGGCTTCATCTTAATCTTCCACAAGAAGATGGAGGGGTGGCGTTGATATGGTTATTTTTCAATTTGGGCTCCATATTCCTAAAGAGGAAAGAAACCCTGCTCAGCTTGTTAAGCTGCATATTAATTCATCAGCTCACACCTTCTGAAAAAATAACACAGTCCTCTCAGGTGAGTGACTCTCAAGCAAGGAAACTGGCCTGTGAGCCAATGTACCATTGCTTTCTGCTGCCATACTATCAACTGTAAAAGCAGAGCTGGCTACATAGTCAAAACTTCATTACCCTTTATTCTAGTGTTTGCTGTAACATGTGTATGCATGCTCAGTCACTTCAGTCGTGTCTGACTCTTTGTGACCCCATGGACTGCAGCCCACCAGGCTCCTCTGTCCATAGGATTCTCTAGGCAAGAATACTGGAGTGGGTTGCCATATCCTCCCCCAGAGGATCTTCCCAACCCAGGGATTAAATTCATGTCTCCTACATTGCAGGGGGATTCTTCACCACTGAGCCACTAGGACAACCCTTTTATTGTAGCATACTTCTTAAATATTTGTTAAGTGAAGAAATAATAAAAGAGCAAATTAATAAATATGAGTTATCTCAGTGTACCCGTGAAAGATAAAAGCAATTTTTTTCAGCCAGACATTTGATGGACTTTAGGAGTCCCCCTAACTTCCCAATCAATCTCTTACTTCCAAAGGGGCAAGGGGAGGGGGTGGGAGGGTGTGTTGGAGAAGTAGAGTTAACTGAGACAATATCCTCCCCCAGAGGATCTTCCCAACCCAGGGATTAAATTCATGTCTCCTACATTGCAGGGGGATTCTTCACCACTGAGCCACTAGGACAACCCTTTTATTGTAGCATACTTCTTAAATATTTGTTAAGTGAAGAAATAATAAAAGAGCAAATTAATAAATATGAGTTATCTCAGTGTACCCGTGAAAGATAAAAGCAATTTTTTTCAGCCAGACATTTGATGGACTTTAGGAGTCCCCCTAACTTCCCAATCAATCTCTTACTTCCAAAGGGGCAAGGGGAGGGGGTGGGAGGGTGTGTTGGAGAAGTAGAGTTAACTGAGACATTTTTCAAAGTTAAGAAGCAATATCAAAGATCCCAGAACCTTAATATTCACTGAGATAATTAAACACAATGTAGAAAGGACTCTGATTCCGTGCAACATCAACATCCATGAGCACTCTTCCTTCAGCTGATATTCATTAAGCATTGCTATAGAACAGACATTGTGCTAAGCCCTAGGTCTAGCAAAGCCTGATTTGGGACTGGGGAGGCAGGCATTAATCAAATGCACCATCGTTATAAGCTAAAATAAGCATTCTGGACAAAAGGCACTTAATGTCCTGGAGGGACAAACACAAAAGAAACAGATCTGTTTTGGGGGTTGTTGTTTTTTTTTTTTTTTTATTGCTATAGAACAGACATTGTGCTAAGCCCTAGGTCTAGCAAAGCCTGATTTGGGACTGGGGAGGCAGGCATTAATCAAATGCACCATCGTTATAAGCTAAAATAAGCATTCTGGACAAAAGGCACTTAATGTCCTGGAGGGACAAACACAAAAGAAACAGATCTGTTTTGGGGGTTGTTGTTTTTTTTTTTTTCAATATAATTGCTAAATGTAGAAAATCAATTGGAGGAAACCCAAGTAATTCATCACTGTACAAGGAAACTGAGTTTTTAATATTAGATTAATAAAAATATACACAGAAGAAACCTCATCTTGTATGCATTTATCTGGAACTTTGAAAAATAAATTTTATATTCTATATGGGAAAACATATAAGCTGGGCAACACCCAGGCAAAGTTACTCTACACTCAAGGTACTTTTGATGTTTCACTGTGTATTATTTTCATGCATGTTTTAACTGGAGTTGGGGCTGAGTGGGTGGGAGGCAAGTATCCCTTGTTAAACCTGCTATAGTCATGTGCTCTATAAAGCTTCAGGAGATGGCAACAGTGGAACTACATTCAGCTGCTTGTTATTTCAGAATCAATGTATTAGTTCAACAACATGGATCTTTAATAGGAACCACAACACAAAACATACTTTTTCATAACAGATTCCTCTAGTTATTTCCAGAAAATAGCACTGATTTAAGAAATTCAACTAATAGACATGACATCAACCTGTTAAATTAGAATAGTATGGGGAAAAGATACCTTTTTATTGGCAGTGACTTCTTTCCATGTTTATATATGTTTTTCTTTTTTTAATTTATTTATTTTAGTTGGAGGCTAATTACTTTACAATATTGTAGTGGTTTTTTCCATTATATATTTTTATTTTCTCTAAATATTTAATTATCCTTCCATTACTCTGCTACAATCTTTTCTCAAATTATTTGAAACACTATTATTTGCTTACCACTCCCTATACAGTCTATCATTTCTAGCATTTAAAGTATTTACTTCCTTCCCTTACATTTTGACTTTTTTCTACTTCACAAAATAAGAACTAGAAATTCTCTCACTACAAATGTCATTAAAGTTTAAAGCAGTGAGGGAAAGAATGCTTAATCAAATCATAATTATTTTCCACCTATCATATTATAAATTTGAAAAGCTCCTATTTGACTAGCCATACACTATAATTATACATTATTCTATGTTGAATTCAGAGGCACATAAGTTCATTGGATAGTTTCACAAAAAAGATACTATATGATTTAATGTATATTTACATGTAAGTTTTTTGCTAAAACTATTAACATATCAAAAAGGAAGTGTCGACTCCTTAAGTTCATTCACACCCAAAGAAATTTATGAATGCTACAAAACTAGTTTCCATGCAGTATTAAACTAAAAGAGACAGAATACAGTCTATTTCCAGAAGTTTTTAAGGTGGATATTTTTTATAAACTAGAATCAGACTGTAGTTCATAAGCAGACTTTATGGCTCACAATTCTCAATATGTTAAGAGAAACATCTACAGAAAATCTTTTTTTTTTTTTTAATTTATTGTGGCAAGTAAACAGAAAATAGCCACAAGGGAAAACATGACCTATAAAACCTTATTTTTATTAGCTGAATCTTTGGTATCAAGAAGAAATTACATCAATTATTATAACATTTAAAACAATGAAGTGCCTTTCCCGTAGTATTATTTTCATATGGAAATCTGAAAAACAACATTCTAAAATATGGAATGCAATTTTAAAAGATATTTTAAAAGACTCTTATCAGCAAAACTAGTGTCCACCATTTTGGATTAAGAATAATGTAAAACATCTGCATTATGTTTTAGTATCACCAAACATTGTTAGTATTGCTATAGCCAACCCAGCAACTTAAGAATCAAACGCTTCCTGAGAGACTGGAGTGGGGGCAGTGGGGGGGTCTAAGCATTATATTATATTCTATCTAAATATTATAGCATAGTCATTGCCAACTCCACTTATTTTCCACTTTCTGAAAATTAAATTCCTTCTGAATAACTGAGTATAAGAACTGACTTCATTAATATTTTTACAGAGGGCTATGCTTTTTTAACTTTTTCTAAATTAAAATCTTCCAGTATTTAATTTACAAAGAAGAAGGAAGGCCTCTACTTTAAAAAGCATAGGGAGCATGATGCCATGAAAAAAGGAAAGCTTGAAAGCAGAAGCAAGAGAGACCCCTCGCTTTTCATTGCCAGTTGTTTCTCGGATCTGCTATGTGACCTTGAGAAGTCAACTAACAACTCAAAGCCTCCCTTTACTTGTCTGTGAAGCAAATACAAAGTTATAGTTACCAGCTGTTTCCAGGGTCCATGAGTCCGGGTGGGATCTTCCCATGTCAAATACATGCAGGTCAGCTGGGCTTGGCTGAGCCTGTACGGGACCAAAAGGCATGCGCTCTGTCACGAAGCCTCCGCCGTGGCCAACACCGCACAGGCAGCACCAGGCTGCAGAAGGTCCAGGCAGGCATCGTTCCTCTGACCGACACACCAAGTCTGCAACTATATATGGAGCAAGGCCTCCTTCAGAGGCCTGAAATTAGCTGAATAGCTAGCTCCTTCGTGTGAGGAAATAAGAAAAGCCGCACATCCGCGGATACGTAGGAGCGGCTGAGACCGTCTCTCGATAAACATGCTCCATAGGAGACCCACAATCGTGGAGAAACTCAGCAATTATTCATCTTGAAATATCCTAGTGGAAAAATATCCATTGAATTTACTTCTTTTCCACAAATACTGCCAGAAATATGCTGAAACTCTGTATGTATAATATTGAAGGAACTTCTTTCACAAACGGCTTATTATATGACAAAAGTTAAGGTCAGAATAGACTTTCAACCATGTCCACTAGATTCATGACTGTTATTCCCAGGGGCCTTTTGCCCTCTAGTTTTGCATCTCCTTTCTAAGAAGCCATTCAACTCGTTTTTCTCCTCACTTTGGTACCTGGAATCAGTCCTTGTTGGTCTTTCCATCCTCAGTTCAGCATGCTGCTTTTTTAGGAAAAGCATGCTTCAATCCTGACCTTTTGCTGTCGGGCCTTGAGTCGTGGCCTGGGTACAGGCAGAGCCAAATTTACCGCAGGGTGGTTTGGCAACGTGATGTTGCTGTATAGTAAGCAACACCCAAACTGAGTAGCTTAAAAGTCACTTTATTTGCTCATGATTTCTCGAGTAAGCTGGGCAATTCTTCTGGTCTGCGCAAGCTTGACAGATCCCTGTGGTCACTCAATTGTGTCCGACTCTTTGTGACCCTATGAACTGTAACCTGCCAGTCTCCTCTGTCCATGGGATTCTCCAGGTAGGAATACTGAGGTGGGTTGCCGTTCCCTTCTCCAGGGGAGCTTCCAACACAGGGACTAAACCTGGGTCTCCTGCATTGCAGGCAGAGTCTTTACCATCTGAGACTCCAGAGAAGCCCTAGAAGGTAACTCACCTGAGGTTAATGATCTTGGGTGGCCTCCTTCATAACTAGTTAGGCCTGCTGCTGCTGCTAAATCGCTTCAGTTGTGTCCGCCTCTGTGTGAGAGATGGTAGCCCACCAGGCTTCCCCGTCCCTGGGATTCCCCAGGCAAGAACACTGGAGTGGGTTGCTATTTCCTTCTCCAGTGCATGAAAGTGAGATGTGAAAGTGAATTCGCTCAGTGGTATCCGACTCTTAGCAACCCCATGGACTGCAGCCCACCAGGCTCCTCCATCCATGGGATTTTCCAGGCAAGAGTACTGGAGTGGGAGTTAGGCCTAGTGGGCTTCATTTCTGGAAGGACAGACAACTAACCTCTGTTTCATGTAGTTTCCTATCCTCCAGTAGGCTAGTTCTGGTTTCTCGAGTTCCTGAAAAATGGAAACAGAACAGTCAAGTCCCCAAGTACAAGCCCTTTTTAAACCTCTGTTTATATTAATTGTACTTGGGCCCCTTTGAACATAGCAAGTCACATAGTCAAGCCGAGATTCAAGGAGGGGAATAGTGATTCCTTCTCCTGATGGGATGACCTTTGCAAAGAGCAGCATACCGAAAGACAGGAAGAATTTATGACCAGTTTGCACAAAAGGCTGAGCCTAAAAATAGAAGCCAATATATCACAAATATTAAGGGGAAGGTGAAATTTTTGATATTAGAAATTTCAAAAAGGCATTGAAGTTATTATTATGGAAAAATCAGTACTAAGTTGGATTTTCTTATGATGATATAGGATCCTGATGTTTTCAATTATATGTGGAACAAAAATGGGCACTTCTTTTCATTACTCAGTCTTAGTCCATTTGGGCTGCTATAGCAAAATACCACAGACTGGTTAGCTTCATTTCTCACAGTTTTGGAGGCTAGGAATTCAAGATTGAAGTGCCAGCATAGTTGTGTTCTCCTGAAGATCTTCTTCTTAGTTCCTATCAAGGACTTAAAAAATATGTGCCGTCTAAATGTTGAGAGTTATATTTTATTCAGAGGGAATTTTTATGACTTCAAGTCTGGGAGACAGCATCGTAAGTAACCCTGAAAGAACTGCTACCGGGAGTCAAGGGGAGGAGCCAGGTTATACAGAAGTTTTCAGCAAGGGGCAGGTAGTCTGAACATTGATTATTATTGATTAGAGAAAAACAGATATCACAAGTTAAGGAATTCAGCACTTTTCTATGTGTGGGAAGATGCAAGCATTTGGGTTCACAGAAAGCATAGCTTCGATAGGCACCTTAGCTCTCTGGGTCCAGTATCCTGTGTTTGTCACATTCTGAGTTTCCCCTGCTGCTGCTGCTGCTAAGTCACTTCAGTTGTGTCCAACTCTGTGCGACCCCATAGACGGCAGCCCACCAGGCTTCCCCGTCTCTGGGATTCTCCAGGCAAGAACACTGGAGTGGGTTGCCATTTCCTTCTCCAATGCATGAAAGTGAAAGTGAAGTTGCTCAGTTGTGTCCAACTCTTAGCGACCTCAAGGACTGCAGCCTACCAGGCTCCTCCATCCATGGGATTTTCCAGGCAACAGTACTGGAGTGGGGTGCCAAGGCCTTCTCTGTGAGTTTCCCCAGGACTCACCATAGTGAGTGACTGCAGTCTGATTGCTTCTAGATGGCAGATATTGTTTCTTTCCTGAATTCCCTTCAGTTCAGTTCAGTTGCTCAGTCATGTCTGACTCTTTGCAACCCCATGATTCCCAGCACACCAGGCCTCCCTGTCCATCACCAACTCCCAGAGTTCACTCAGACTCACGTCCATTGAGTCAGTGATGCCATCCAGCCATCTCATCCTCTGTCATCCCCTTCTCCTCCTGCCCCCAATCCCTCCCAGCATCAGAGTCTTTTCCAGTGAGTCAACTCTTCACATGAGGTGGCCAAAGTATTGGAGTTTCAGCCTCAGCATCAGTCCTTCCAATGAACACCCAGGACTGATCTCCCTTAGGATGGACTGATTGGATCTCCTTGCAGTCCAAGGGACTCTCAAGAGTCTTCTCCAGCACCACAGTTCAAAATCATCAATTCTTCGGCACTCAGCTTTCTTCACAGTCCAACTCTCACATCCATACATGACCACAGGAAAAACCATAGCCTTGACTAGATGGACCTTTGTTGGCAAAGTAATGTCTCTGTTTTTTAATATGCTATCTAGATTGGTCATAACTTTCCTTCCAAGGAGTAAGCATCTTTTAATTTCATGGCTGAATTCCCTTAGGACTCACCAACTCACCATCCATGGTGGTTGCAACTGCTGATGATTGTGGCTTCCTTTGTTTACTGATGTGACAGGAAATATTTCATTTCTTACTATCCAGTGCCTCTTTGCTGTGTCCTTACGTGGTGGAAACAAGGATCTCTCTGGAACCTCTTTTATAAGACATTGCTCCCCATGAAGTTTCCACCTTCATGACTTAAGCACCCCCCAAAAGCCCCACCTACTAATACCATCACCTTTGACAGGTTAGGATTTCAACAAATACATTTTGGGGAGACACATTCAGATCATAGCCCTTAGAAACCCTAGGGATCTACTTTCAGTCCTCCTTTTCTTTGTTTGCATCCATAGTTGATACAGTCTTAGAAGAAGCAGTTTCAGAGATAAACCTGAAACTAAACAGCACATCCTCATTTTATGATGCCAGTAATATTAATATAGATTCAAGATACAGTCTCATCATGCTAGATTCAGAAACCCTAGCTCTGCTGTATTATTTCATCCAAATGTGAGCAGATTAGCAATATATGTGTTATTTACACTAACCAAAACTATCAGAAAATGATTAAAAACTCAAAAATACTAGTTTATTTTTTGAATTTATTATTACAGTTTCAGTAGCCAAACAGGCTGCATTTGCTAGTGAAGGTAACTGCTTTCTAATTCCTTATAGTTTAACTAGTAATAAAAGGTCAAGCAGTGAGAAATCAATCAAGGCAAATAGATATGATGATTCTTAGGAGATATTTCATGCAGACATAGATAGAAGCTGAGAGTGTCTAGGCTCTAAAATGAAGGGGAAACCTACATCTGTCATGTTTTCACTATTAAATTTGGCTTTATCCTTCTGGCGTGAGCTTATCACATGTAGATGACAATTACATCAGAGCCTGCTTTACACTGATTGCATTTTAGGCTTCAGAAAGGTATGGAAGAGGAGCTTCAAAATCATTAAAAGAATTACTAAACAGCAGAAAATCTCTGCTGAGACTGAATAGCATAAAATCAAACAATACTCAACAGCACGGAAACCAAAGTAAATAAAATAGTGCTGAATTTACCTAAGTTGGGATATGTTTGCTCCCATATAGAGTGTGTGTGTGTGTGTGTGTGTNAGTTGCAATATTATCCAGGAGGGCAGTGTGTCCAGCTAAAATGTGCAGTGTCCCCAACCCCTTTGCAGCTGGGGTGGCCATGAAACCCATTTCTTGTCTTGAGACACAACTCAGAGAAAATCTGCCAGGGAGTTGAGGAAAGTGTTTGCCCTTGTCACACAGGCCCTCCTTTCTCTCCCACGTGCCTTTCTCCTTTGTCCATTTTCCTTTCCTTCCTTCTTTTTCCTGCCTAGCCCACAAATAGAAGGCTTGAGATAGAACAGCCATCTTGGGATCATGCGACAGCAAAGCCCCAGGCTAAGGATAGGAAGGTTAAAGGTGGGAAGGCTAAGGAGCTTGAGACCCTCATGACACCTTGGAGCTGCTGCATCTGCCTTGGACTTCTTGTTAAGTGAGAATAACATGCTGTCATTTATTAATAGGTGAGGTCCTATAGGCAGGCTTTCCAGGTGGTGCTAGTGGTAAAGAATCCACCTGCCAGTGTAGGAGACACAAGAGAGGCTGGTTTGATCCCTGAAGTAGGAAATGGCACCCCCACTCCAGTATTCTTCAACAGAGGAGCCTGGCGGGCTACAGTGCACGAGGCTGCAGAGTCAGACATGACTAAGCAACCAAACAGCAACCACGAGCAGGTTTAGGTGATGAGTCTTCATGGTGAGTAGCTTCAGTTGCGTCCGACTCTTTGTGCCCCTATGGACCGTAGCCCACCAGGCTCCTCTGTCCATGTGATTCTCCAGGCCAGAAAACTGGAGTGGGTTGCCATGCCCTCTTCCAGGGGATCTTCCCATCCCAGGGATCAAACCCTTATCTCTTATGCCTCCTGTGTTAGCAGGCATGTTCTTTACTACTAGCACTACCTGGGAAGCCCAGGTAATGAGTAGCCCAATGCAAGTAAGACCCTCCTTTCTACCTGGAGAGTAGCCAATTTTTGAAGACCTATACGTCCTTCAAAACCCACCTTAAATCCCACCTCCTTGGGAAGGCTTTTCATAACATCTCAAGATTAATCTCCTTCTCTCCCTAATACGGTGGCATGGGGCACAATTAAAATCATTGAAGTTGCATGCATATATCAAGCGTGCTTCACATGATAAATAATTACAAGTGTTTATTCACACATACCATCCCACTCCCACATTGAGAGCTGCTAAAGGCAAGGATCTTCTTTACTCATTTTGAATGCCCTGCAGCACCCAGCACCTTGCCCAGAGCAGTCACTCAATGAAGGATTGTTAACTTACTCTGATTGGAGAACTGCTCCTCCTTTCCCACGTGTATATTATGGATCATGTTAAAACACCTGGCCTCTGTGTATATAGGGTGGAAAAGTTACCAAATGGAAAATTGAATTTAGAAATCCTAGCCATGTTTTGACCATACTTGACAGTTTTGTAACTGTACGGCCTGTTGCTAATGGTCCAGAAGTATAGACTAAAGTCAAAGAAGGAACAAAAATGATATGGTATTTACAACCCAAGACTGGGCCTATATACCATCAAAATATTGTGCTGGTTTTAACAAACTCAAACTGAGAGCAGTGTCTGTTGAAGGTAGACCCTTATCTATAGCAGTTAATTTAGCTTTTACATTTCTACTGCTTTTAATTTATTTCCTTTGTTTTTCAAAATTTTTTAAGTACCTGCTGTATGTCTAGGTTTCCCTGGTAGCTCAGCTGGTAAAGAATCTGCCTGCAGTGAGGGAGACCTGGATTCAGTCTCTGGACTGGGAATTTTCCCTGAAGGAAGGAATGGCTACCCACTCCATTATTCTAGCCTGGAGAATTCCATGGACTGCATAGTCCACGGGGTTGCAAAGAGTCAGACACAACTGAGCGACTTTCACTCACTATATGTATAGCCTAGCATGACCAATCATTCCAGTTTGCCTGTGACTAAGGGGCTTTTGAGATGCAGAACGTTTAGTGCTAAAACACAGAGTCCCAGGCAAACCAAGATGATTAGTTATCCAAGAAACTCTGTGCTTGATACTGGATATAAGGCAGTAAAAAAGACAAATGTGGCTGCTACTCATATGGAACCCTACAATATAGTTGGCTTTTGTTGGGGGGTGGGAGGGCTCCTAGTAATTACAAGTAGATTTGCATCCTTTAACTGTATTTTCAAGTCTTTCAAGTTAGATTTTATTACACAGGAATCAAGTCCTTCCAACACTTCCAGGTGCTAACACCACAAATCTCTCCGCACAGCTGGCTGTCCATGTGGAGGGAAGATGAAGGACTTTGGAACAGGAGAGTAAGCAGAAGTTCAGCTCATGAATGTGGCCATTGTTCTGCCGGCTGTGAGTTCCAACCGGTTTTAATCACGGCCTGAGCCAGTTGTCTGTGGTTCTTGGATCGGCAGGCAGACTCTATCTGCAGGTTCTCAGCCATCTTCATGACACAGATTTTGACCTACTGGGTGGAACAGTGCCATCTTTGGAAAGGGCCAGGAGATGTCAACCTTCCCAGGGGGTGGAATATGGAGGTAATATGATTGTGGCATTGCTGATGTGGCCATCGCAGCTAGTGGGGATGTGACTTTTTATCAATCAATGTTCCATATGCATTCCTCCTATGGCTGGATGCCAGATTAAAGAGAAAAGCACTCTTGGGTCAAAGATATATGATGGCTTATTTTCTCTCTCACAATGTCAACTCTTCTCCCAGGCAGATACAGCTGGCCCTCTATATCCACAGGAAATTCAAGGACAATGTCTATTTTTCAATTTTTAAGGAATTTTTTTTTTAAAAAAAGAGCTTACATGACACAAAAGGAGGCAGAGTGGAGTGTCTCACAAACACCCCTATAACAAGGTGTGTCAATATTCTAAGTAAAAGAAATGTTTTTTTAAAAAAGCCTCAGTCACATTGCAAGGAAATATTTCTTTATACAGCAGCTCCTCTTTATTGGCGGTTTCTGCATCCATGAATTCAACCAATGGTGGACCAAAATATGCAGAAAAGATTTTAGAAAAAAATTCCAAAAAGCAACTTGAGTTTGCCACATGCTGGGAACTACTTACATCACATTTACATTGTATTTATAGCTATTTACATCATATTTACATTGTGTTAGGTATCAGAAATACTCTGCCTGCATATGCATTCGAAGTGATTTCTGTGGTGTCCAGCTATTTGTGACCCCATGGACTGTAGCCTGCCATGCTCCTCTGTCCATAGGATTCTCCAGGCAAGAATACTGGAGGGGGTTGCCATGTCCTCCTTCAGGGGATCTTCCCAACCCAGAGATCCAATCCCCTTCTTCTGTGGCTCCTGCAATGCAGGCGGCTTCTTTACTGCTGAGCCACCAAGGAAGCCCCAGAAATACAGAGATGGCTTAAAGTATACAGGAGGATGTGCACAGGTTACATGCAGATACTATACCATTTTATATAAAGGATTTGAGCATTCCCATATTTGGGGTTTGTGAAGGTCTTGGAAACAATAGCCCATAAATACCAATGACAGCTGTAATATGTTCTACTGAGCTTAGTGGCCTGAAGGTCCTTTGGTAGTTATCAGTGCAACAAAGGCTGAAGGTCCTGGTTCCTCCATTTTGAGATTGGTGGAATACTTCTTAGACTATGGTGGACTTTTTCTATCTCCAGACTTCATTTCTGAAGATAGAAACTCCAGAAATTTCTATCTGGAAGTAGAAACCACTCAAGTGGTTAGACTTGAGTAAACACCAACTGGTTTTTTACGATTGGCTAGACACTGTGCTAGGTACTTTTTATATTCATTATCTTATTTAAACTGCACAACTCAAAGTAGATATTGTTATTCCCATTTCCAGATGAAGAATCCAAGGCACAGAAAGGTTAGGGAACTTTCCCTGTGTCATATATTATCACAGAGCATAATTTGAATCCTTGTCTCAGACCTTTCTGAGAGTTGGTTTGATGCACTGAAAGAGAACAGATCTTGTGCACTTAACGATAAGTGTGAGAAAGACTTTGACAAGAGAAGAAATTTTGTCTGTTTACTCCTAAATTTTGCT
>SJYX01022239.1:39657-82241 GCA_006410675.1 Oreotragus oreotragus
AAAGATGCTTTAAGTGGCGTAGAATTATCTTCTGCAAAGATACAGACTAGAGAAGCTAGGGACCCCTCCCTTTGTTGTTCCTCCTGGGCAGCTTTATCTCTGAGGCACAGCATCGTAGTTTTCAGAGCCTGACCACGTCACTGCCCGTGCCATCCATCAGTACAGTGGTAGGACGCCGCAGGGACCCCAGAACAGCATTTACAAATGAGGCAAGCAAAGCCTAGAGCCATGTATCCCCAGGGTCTTGCCAACAGCCTGATTTGTAGTAGGTACTCAAAAATTTTATTGGATAAATAAATAAGTGAGCAAATAAAGTGATTTTTTAAAGAAGGTCACACAGCAGGGACAAAAACTCAGTGTCCTAAATCTTAATTCCATTCTCGATTTAGTTACATCATTCTTTAGGTTATCCTGGCCAACTTTAAAATGGATATTTGGATGTCAGAATGAATAGGGCTCTGTGCCTGACCTAAGCAATATCAAAAATTTAATTAGAGATGTGAAAAAGATGGAGTTGGTGAAGACCTCCTGTTATCCAGATGCCAAGATCATTCGGTGTGGTTGGTTTGATTTCTAATGAGCATCTGCTTCAATTCACCAAACCCTTTACACTTTCATACAATGCACAGCTCATATTATGAAGTCAAAAATTCTTTATCATCTGCGTGGTCATTCACTCATTTGTTGTCCTCTCCCTTGTAATTGTTTAATCTGGCTTCCCCTACCACATTTCTTGGCTGCTTGCCCCTCCTGCCTCTGTCAGTCAGGTTGTATTCAGGGAAGGTAAAGGCACAGAGAACATTCCATAGTCAATTATGGCTGATTAGGCGTTTATCTATTGCTTTGGATTAGCCCCACGCCCTGTATGAATACACAGCTTTGGCTGGTTGAACAACCATCCATGGATGGGAGAGCATTCTAAGATTTATTCTCAGCTTTCCATTGTCTTTGCTAAAAGAGGAGGCAAGGAGTGTGAATGCACAGCAGATACATTTTTAAAAATCAAGATATAATTTATACCCTAAAAGTCCACATTTTAATGAGTTTTTACAATGTTATATACCTGAGCAACCATCACCGTAGTTGAAACAAAGCACATTTCCAACATCACAATACTTCTCTCGTGCCCCATCTCCATCAGCCTTCCCTTACTTTGGCCTCAGGCAACCACCAACTTTATTCCTGTCACTATAGATTAGATTTGTCCTTTCTAGGGTTTCATGTAAGTGGAATTAGAGAGTAGGTACTCAACAAAAGTTATTTTTACTTGACTTTGGAATAGCTTCTCTGATTTCTTTCCCAGCGATTTCTGGTTCAGGCTGTTAAATGAGTTCATCTTTCCAGCACCCACACTGATTTGACAGGGTGGGCATAGCTAGGACTTGGAGGAAACCTGAGAGGCAAGAAGCAGAGGCTGATGAAAATAATCATTGGCAATGAGAAGAATGTTGGCTCTTCCCAGAACTGGTAGACTATGACCAGAGTGCGTGCCCACTTTGTGCCCTGAACCCATTTTCAGTGTCGCTCAATACAGCTTCTCTGAAACCGAACTGCCTGGGAATTTTGCCTGCTTTGCCTTGAATGGGCATTTTATTTGGAAGCTTCAGGCTCCAGCCAGCCCCTCTCAGCCACGGAGTCATTGCACCCTCTGGTGTAAACACAGGGATCTGTCACCCCTGTGGCATGAGGCATCCCACCCCCCGCAGCCATCTATTATCCTCCACAGCCCTGCCCTGGAGGGTCAGCTCGCTCCAGCTGCTGTTAGGTTCATGGGTCAGAGCTGAGCTTGTGAATACATGAACACAGAGGGATCCCAAGAG
The DNA here is from genome assembly GCA_006410675.1 of Oreotragus oreotragus. Classification (NCBI taxonomy): domain Eukaryota; kingdom Metazoa; phylum Chordata; class Mammalia; order Artiodactyla; family Bovidae; genus Oreotragus; species Oreotragus oreotragus. The sequence goes on from SJYX01022239.1 coordinate 41,478, forward strand.
TTCAAGCGCTTAAGAGAAGACAGGACCAGAGAGAAGGGAAACCCCAGAGAAGACAGAGCAAGCTGGATGAGAAAGATGAAGAGAAGGGCAGAGGCACAGTCCCCCAAGACAACGCTGGAAGCCATAGAGGGATGGACTTTTTTCCATCTGAGAGAAATCCTAAAAATTCACTCCTCTGCCCAAATAAATAGATTCAGACCCAGGCTATGACAGTCCTTGAAAAGTGGTTTTTAACATAGAAATGCTGATAAATCTTTTCGACCACCTCTATATCTCCAGGTGCCGCTGGATCTGCTTAATCCCTTTAAACCTCCGGTAACTTGAAAAACAGTGTTTAAATTCTCATAAATCTGTACTAGCTTAAAATAGGGAAATATAAATCATGTTCAGGAGCTTAGGGGTAGGGACAGAAGATGCCATTGAAAACCACAGCACAGGCTTTTCATCAAACTATTGCAAGAAGAGTTGAAATGGGAAGTGCTCAGATTTCTGAGCTGTGGTTCCATTCGTTCTCAATTTGTTCTATTTCAGGGGGTGACACGGAGTGTTAGGGAGTATCAGTGGGATATTCAGTTAGAGAGGAAAAAAAATCACCAAGACCTATCACAGTTAGTCCTATTTTTACACAAAATGAAACAATAATAATTTAAAAAAATCTGCTGCCAGAAGTCATTAGAAACAGCTCTGTTTTCAGTAAGCTAACAACATAAATGATGTTTTCTTTTTGCTAAAATATTAATTCATGCTAAAATGTAAGTTATGGCTACAATGCTACTAATAATAGTTAACTTTTAAAAATCATTTCTTCTACATGCTAGATACCTCCCCTATGAAGAACTTTAGGTACATTAGTTAATTTCACCCTCACAGGAGCCCCATGAGAATTATTATTACAGATAATAATTCAGATAATAATTCTCATTCTTATTACAGATAAGAAAATTAGGTTCAGATTGTTAAGTAACTCACCCAAAGTCACACAGCTGGTAAATGATAGAGCCAAAATTCAAACCCAGAGTTTGTTTTGAAAACCCTGATCTTATCTACTTCTGGGCTGTGATGGAACCAGCCCACAGACCACCTGGAGGAAACTCATATATCATGCTCTGAGAATTGTTGTGTTTTCCTCTTTCTCTTTCTTGGCCTGATCCGATGAGTTTTCCCTAACCCCAAAGTCTTAGAAACGTCTGCTGTATTAGTTGAATCTTTACTCAAACTTCAGACAATGTAGAGAAAGTAGGAGTCCTTCGCTTGTGCTGCTTGCTTCAAAGTGCAGTTTTCCTGCAAAGATGTACCACCAAGAGGTCCTGGGGAAACCGCTGAACTTTAGTTTCTTCACCTATTAAATAAGGATGCATACGACCCACCTTTGGGGTTGTTATGAGAATTAATGTGTGGGAAAGCAGTCTGGAGACTGCAAAGACCAAACAATTAATTGCTGCGTCTTATAATGATTATGGCACCTTAAATATAATACAGAGGAACAGCCCCTCTTCAACCCCTAGCTTCACAGACAAGAGAAGACAGACATTTCAGTCACTCAGATGGAGGCCAGAATTCAATTCAAAGCACTCATGATTGAAAGGCACGAGAGAGGGAAAACACATATCTCTCTATCATCACTTCCCCAACTACCTTCAATGGGGTTATTGACATTGAAGACAGTTTGGGAAAACAGTTTGATTCCTCAAAAAGTCTATGGCCAGAGGGATTTGGAAAACACCATATACATAATCCTTCCCTCAGGAAATCACAATGTACTTTGTCTTAAAGGTCCTGAAAAGTCCTACTATAACACAGCCTCTGCTTGATCCAGCAGTTTTCAAGCATTTGACCAGAGGAATTTTATTTGGGGCTTTCCATTTATTAAACATCTCCCAGAACACCAGGGAAACACAGTATAGGGGGTACCACTCTTGAAAACCATAGCTTCTCTCACTCACCATCAGCTCAGCATCTGACCACTCTCTCTCCACTGTGACCCATGTTCCTTCATCAAACACCCACACACAGTGAGGAGACCCCCAACGCCTGCGAACATGTTGTTACAGTACCAGGCTGCTCATAAAGGAGGCTCCATATAGCACACCCCACAAATCTCTGGGTTCAAGCCCCAATGCCTCAGATAAAAACAGAGGAATAAGAGGAGGGGTGTCTCTCTCATTTAGTGGCTTTTCAGTAATGTATATTTAATGATGCTAACTTATACTAGAAAGTCCTCTTTGTTTGGGGTCCCTCAGAAACCAACCTTGAAATAAGTATTTGAGAGCAAGTAGTTTATTTGGGAATTGATCCAAGGAAATACCAGCAAGAGAGTGAGGAAGTGAGTCAGGAAGGGGAAGACAGCCAATAAAAAGTGAATTATTAAGCCAACCACACAGTGGATAGCTATAGCTTAAGCCTACAAGAAAACAGTGTAAAACACACACGTCAGAATTATCCCACCCAAGGCATAAGGTTACTGGGATATTACAATTAATCTCCCATCATTCATTGGTTGAAGGAAGCTTGGGGCTGGGGGACAGGGTGGTTAAATTTCTAGAGCTGCTGAGCTGCCATGTTATCTTGGACCTAGTGAGCTTCCAGAGCTTCAGGTAAAGTCTTCCAGCACCAGCCTGTAGATACTGGCAGTTGGAAGATGTGTGGAGCCCACTGAAAATGATAAAACCTGAGAGATATGGGTATGCCTCAACGTGTCTCATACTTGCTTTGTATTTTCAGATGGGAAAACTAAGTTGGAAGAAAGTTAAATGTACCCCTACTTCCTGAACAGCTGTTTCAGGTATTTTTGAGGTGTGAGGTGCGCTGAACATGACCTTAAGTGTATAGCCAGAGGCCAAGAAGATAACTGAGACAAAGAAGCAGGTGACCAGCTCTCCTCTTCTCTCTGAGACAGTGGCTATTGGACTTCTTTCTGGCTCCACATCAGTAATACTTCTCATCACAAGCAGTGATTCTCAACAGCTGAAGGGAAAGAGAAGCCACATTCCCCTAGAGTTGTGTATGGGAATCCAGGGGGACAGAGTCTGTTAAAGCATCTGTTTACAACTGCCTCACTCTCACACCCAATGCTAGGTCTCTGATAGTGGTGATAGGAACATAGGATGAGCTAATGCCTGATCCGATGAAGCCAGTCAATGTGCCTCTGAAATCAGCAACTATTTCAGCTAAAGCCTTCATGTTTTTCTAACATTTAAGAGGAGTTTCAGTAAGACAGCAGAGAAAGAAGTTTGCGCTGTGAGCCAAGGATGTTTGAGTGTTTCAGGAAGTGGGCAAAAGACCAGAGTTTAGGAGAACCTGCAAACAAAGTTGTCTGTGACTCAGCTTATGCTGGTTCAACTCAAGACCATCATTCAACAATCCAGTTAAGTTGAAAGTCAGAGGTTCCCTGCACTATTTCAAGGGATTATTACTGTCTGTTCCCTTTTCCCAAAATCTTATCTGCCAACCTTATTCCTTCTCTGAGTTCATCCCTATTAAAAACATTTACATATGTGACTAAATTGGGAGCAATGTCAGTAATTTGTACCAAAGAGAACTCGATTACTTTGTCTTCACAGTATTCCAAATTATAAAACCAGACTATATCTATGGTTTGAACCTCTATTTTGTCAGGTTATGGAACATAAGTTAAAGAGAAATAAAGGAAGCATTTTAGGAAGGGCAAGGTAGAGATTCCTCCACAAAAGTTGTACTTCCTTTACTAACATTACAACGTATGATTCTTTGGCCCTTAATAAAATTAATCATTGGTGCCTATTATTTTCACTCAAGTTCCTAAGCATTTTAACTCTATGTGCCTCCTCTCCTGGCTGAAGTCTTTGTTGCTGGATACAGCTTTCAAGGGAAGCAATGGAAATATACAGCCTTGCCTTATTCCGACCTCTCCAAGCTGGAACTTCTTTTCACAACTACTCTGAAAACAGTGGCCTATACATCATTCATGATACAGGTTGAAAGAGTGGCTTTCAGATACAGACCAAGAACCTCCATCCATCTAACCTTTACCCCTAAGAAGAGAGGGAACTCCAGCTATTTTTACTTCTCCTGTGCCCCTCACCTCTATACCTCAAGAAGAGCTCATGCCACTGGGACGGAGACATCTTAGCACGCTGAGTGGGAGTGGCCTAGCAAAAGATGGCGGCCGCTCCCTGCTACCGCAGGTCTTCCTCTTCCCTTTGCATCGCTAAAAAGTTCGTGTGGCTTGCAGTTGTCTTCTCCCACACCTGTGGCAGTATATTTATCTATTTGGGGTTTTGTCTCATAAAGAGGGACGGAGTAGCCTGGTGGGCTGCAGTCCATGGGGTCGCTAACAGTCGGACAGACTGAGCGACTTCACTTTCACTTTTCTCTTTCATTCATTGGAGAAGGAAATGGCAACCCACTCCAGTATTCTTGCCTGGAGAATCCCAGGGACGGGGGAGCCTGGTGGGCTGCCGTCTATGGGGTCACACAGAGTCGGACACGACTGAAGTGACTTAGCAGCAGCAGCAGACTAGGGTTTGTGCTCAGGAGAAGGAGCGGCATAGGTCAGCCTGGGCCTCTGTCTTGTGCTCTGGGCCTCCTAACACAGAGAGAATTTAGCTTTCAGACACAAGCTCCCTTGTCATTGCTACCAGTGAGCATATTGTCCTGAAGAACTTTATGGAGAAGAGAAAGAAGACTACATGTCTTGTTTTGGGAACAGGATTTGGTCATTTCCTGAGGGTTCCTGGCCACCTTCCCCCTCCCAACTCCATGTTTACCGGGAATGTTTTCAAATGTACAGGAAAAATTATCAGAATAAAACAGTGAGTACCGGGCCTATACATATTCCTCCTAACTCACCAACCGGAGAAGGCAACGGCACCCCACTCCAGGACTCTTGCCTGGAGAATCCCATGGACGGAGGAGCCTGGTGGGCTGCAGGCCGTGGGGTCGTGAAAGGACATGACTGAGTGACTGAACTGAACTGAGGTGAAACTGTCAGTTTATTGCCTGAGCAATAAATTTGTGTTTTGTCAACTTGTAATGATGGTATTTAGTCGGGGAAGGCAATGGCACCCCACTCCAGTACTCTTGCCTGGAAAACCCCATGGACAGAGGAGCCTGGTAGGCTGCAGTCCATGCGGTCGCTAAGAGTCGGACACGACTGAGAGACTTGACTTTCACTTTTCACTTTCATGCATTGGAAAAGGAAATGGCAACCCACTCCAGTGTTCTTGCCTGGAGAATCCCAGGGACAGAGGAGCCTGGTGGGCTGCTGTCTATGGGGTCACACAGAGTCGGACATGACTAAAATGACTTAGCAGCAGCAGCAGCAACTCACCAACTGTTAAAGTTTTGCCACATTTGCTTTATCTATATGTATGGTATATACATATTATATACATTTGGGTTTTTTTTTCTTGTTTTGAACCATTTGAAAATAAGTCATAGGTAACATGAAACTTTATCCTCCACATATGTCAGAATTCATCTCCTAAGAATATGGACATTGTCCTATATAACCATCAGTACACCTAAGAAAATTAATAATAATTCCATAATATTAAATAGCCCCAATTGTTGTAAGAATGTCATCTGTTGTATTTTTATTGTGGTAAATCCATCACAGTTACCATTTTAATACTGTTAATTGTACCTTTCAGTGGCATTAAGTACCTTTACATTTTTGTGCAACTATCACCACCATCCATCTTCCCAAAGCACAACTGTTCCCTTTGGGCAACAACGCTTCATTCCTCCTCTCCCCAGCTCCTGGCAACCATCATTCTGCTCTGTCTCTACACACTTTGACTATTCTAGTTACCGTATGTAGGTGGAATCATACAATATTTGTCCTTTTGTGTCTGGGTTATTTCACTTACCATAATGTCTTCAAGGCCCATCCACAATGTAGCACATGTAAGAATTTCCTTCCTTTTTAAAGCTGAATAACTTCCCTGGTGGCTCAGATGGTAAAGCATCTGTCTATAATGTGGGAGACATGGGTTCGATTCCTGGGTTGGGAAGATCCCCTGGAGAAGGAAATGGCAATCCCCTCCAGTACTATTGCCTGGTAAATCCCATGGACAGAGGAGCCTGGTAGGCTACAGTCCATGGGGTCACAAAGAGTTGGACATGATTGAGCAACTTCACTTTCACTTTTCACTTTCACTTTCAATATTTCATTTAACATATATATCACATTTTGTTTATGCATTCATCCATTGATGTCCATTTGAGTTTCTTTTACCTTTCGATAGCAGTATATTAACTACTGCTGCTATGAATATTGAATACATAAATAAGTGTTCAAGTCCCTGCTTTCAATTCGTTTGGGTATATATCCAGATGTGAGAGTGCTGGATCCTATGGTAATTCTATTCATTTTTGTGGATTTACCATATTGTTTTCTACAGAGGTTACACCATTTACATTCTCATCAGCAATAGTTTCAGTTTCAATAGTTTCAACTTCTACACATCCTTACCAACACTTTTTATTTCCTTTTTTTTTTATAGTAATTGCAATCAGTATGATCTCATTGAAGTTTTTTTTTTTTTTTTTAACACCAAAAACATTTTGTACTGGGGTCATTGAAGTTTTGATATGCATTTCCCTAATGGTCAGTGATGTATCCATCAATGATTATTAATTAGTTGTGTATCTTCTTTGAAAAATATATTTTCAAGTTCTTATCCACTTTTAATCTAGTTATATTTTTGTTGTTACTGAATTGTAGTTCTTTATATATTCTGTATATCAATCCCATATCAGATACATGATTTGCAAATATTTTCTCCAATCCTGTGGTTGCCTTTTCATTCTGTTGGTTGTATCCTTTGATACATTTGAGTTTTCAATTAGGCTATAGTCCAGTTAATTTTTTTATTTTGTTGCCCATTGGTGGCTACTAGAAATGTTAAAACTACATGTGACTCATATTATACTTCTGTTGAATAGTGCTGGCCTAAAAGTTTGATTAGATTCACTTTGGGCAAAAATACATTATATATTCTTGATTATATCATCAGCTATATGGGCTCGTGGCCACACAAGCATACAGAAGAAAATTTAGAAATTTCACTGAGTGGTTCTCTCCTACTTAGCTACTGTAATGAATAATATGACTAACTGTCCCATCTGGAGCCTAAATGAATTTCACATTCCTCTGAAGAAAAGTGGGCAGGAGTGCCAGGAGCTGATTTGGTTAAAGGAAGAGGGAAGGTGTTTTTTCTCAGGCACCTGGAGAAAATCAGAAGAAAGCAAGGTATCTGTCCTGGATATTTATGACAATCTTAGTTCTAGAGACTGAAGCAGAAACTGAAGGATATGATTTCACAATCAATGCTGTGAGGCAGAGGAATACAAACAGGGGCTACCGTGGCGTCCAGGGAAAAGTGCCCTACCCACGTGGTCTTCTCCACCTTACATAGCAGCCCTCACCAGCAGAACTTTAACCTGGGAAGACTGGAAGCATGGGGCATCTTTGGCACCATGGAAGTTTGTAGGTCTGGGAGCCCTGAGACATTGGCATAGACCAGTGTGGCCACAGAAAAAAGGAAGCGGCGACAGAGATGGAAAACAAGAGAGAGGTTCTCGAGTCGTGAGAGACTCCCCTGGGAAACCTCCAAAACACTGGAGTAAAGGGCTATTTCCGGTAACAAGCTGGGAAAGGAGAGCTGGGTAAGCTTTAGGGACAGTTACAATGGAAACGACTGGCTCATCTGAGCGCTACAGCTTACTTAAACAGCCATGAGGAAGGAGGACAGGGAAGGTAAAGGATGGAGTGCTTTCTTCCTGTTGCAGATATGAAGAGGTCAAAGGCTAAAATGGCCAAGAGTTAGCTGAACTGCCCTCCCTAGGAGAGTTATGGATTCAAGATTCGACTCTTTGATGATCATCCTTACTGTTTATCTGTAGATGTTGGTTTCTCTAAGAGGGCTAAGAAGGTTTAATGATAATTTTAAAAGTATTCTGGTGACTTACCTGGTGGCCCAGTGGTTAAGACTCCACACTCCCATTGCAGAGCCATTGGTTGGATCCCTGGTTGGGGAGCTAAGATCCCACATGCTGCATGAAGCAACCAAAACAAAAAAAGGGAAAAGAAATGAAAAAGTATACTGGTAAATAGTATCATCTCACAAATTATTTGGAGCTGCAAAGGAAAAACACATATCTGAAAGTTACCATTTTAACCACATGATCAAATTTAGCATCACCACTAGTCAAATAATCTGATATTATATGTCTCCTGCTGAAATACATTATGAAGTACACAGCATCATATATAACGGACTCCAGCTAGGTCCTTTTCATTATATATTAGATTCACTTTTGGCAAGAATACATTATATATAAAGGATGCCAGCTAGGTCTTCAGATTTATTCCCGTTATAGATACAGAGAGATGCTACTGACCCTTCCAGGAAAGACCCATGGACCCAAGGATCTGAGAGATCAGAGGAGGAAGATTATGCACAAAGATATAAAATCCTAAACCATGCAATTTCTAAAAGAAAACACAGGAGAAAAACTTTGCAATCTCAGGGTATGAAAAGATTTCTTAGTATACACAAAAGATAAAACAGAAAGCTAATAGACTGGGGTTAATTAAAAATTTTATATGCTGCTCTTTAAGCTGTCTTTAAACTGTTTTTAAAACTTATACTGTTTTTATTTTTTATTTTTTTTTTCAGCTTTTGTAGAGATACATCTTTATTGGTTTCTTGATCTCAAAGTTCCCATTCCAGCCATTAAACAAACAGAAGGTCTTGGTGTAAAAAGCAAGCAGATTAAAAATGACCTTAACATAGTGAACTGGAACTTATACTGTTTTTAAAAACGAAAAGTTATGCCACAGAACAGGAAAAATATTTGTAGCACACATATATAGCAAAGGACTTATACTCAGAATATATAAAGAACATGTACAAATCAATAATAAAAATACGAAGAATGAAATTTTAAAATGGTCAAAAACTGAAGCAGTATTCCATGAAAGAAGGTTATGAATGGCCAATAACCACATAAAAATGCTCCACATCATTAATTGTTAGTAATTAAAATCATCATGGTATACCACTACACACCCATTAGAATAGGAAAAAATTTAAAAAGACTGACTGTATCAACCATTGACAAGGATGTGGATTAACTGGAACTCTTCTATAATACTACTGGGGATGTAAAATAGTACAGTCACTTTGAAAAAGAATGTAGCAATTTTTTAAAATGTTAAACATACACCTGTCATTTGGTCAAATCATTGAACTCCTGTTTATCCAAGAGAATTAAAGCAAGCATGGAAGTTTGTACATGAATATTCATAGCAGCTTTAATCATAATAGCCTCAAAGAGAAAGCAACTTAAATGTCTCTCAACAAGGAAACAGATAATATGTCATGTACTCATACAGTGGAATACTATTCAGCAATTTAAAAAGTAAAAATTTTGATATGCCAATAAGATGGATGAATCTCAAAATAGATAATCATAATGAAAAAACCAGACACAAAAGAGGATATATTATAAAACTCTATACAGAATTTTGGAAAATGTGAACTTCCCTGCTGCTGCTTCTGCTAAGTCGCTTCAGTCGTGTCTGACTCTGTGTGACCCCACCAGGCTCCCCCGTCCCTGGGATTCTCCAGACAAGAACACTGGAGTGGGTTGGCATTTCCTTCTCCAATGCATGAAAGTGAAAAGTGAAAGTGAAGTCATTCAGTCGTGTCCAACTCTTTGTGACCCCATGGACTGCAGCCTACCTCCATCCATGGGATTTTCCAGGCAAGAGTACTGGAGTGGGGTGCCATTTCCTTCTCCAGTAAACTTCCCTACAATGACAGAAAAGAGATCAGTGGTTCCGTGAGGCTAGGGACAGAGGAAAGGATGTTCTGCAAATAAGTCTACGGAAACTTTTAGGGGAGCCTGGACATGTCCTGGGCTTCCCAGGTGGTGCTAGTGGTAAAGAACCCACCTGCCAATGCAGGAGGCATAAGAGACACGGGTTTGACCCCTTGATCAGGAAGATCCGCTGGAGGAAGGTGTGGCAAGCCATTCCAGTATTCTTGCTTGGGAAATCCCATGGACAGAGGAGCCTGGTGGGCTACAGTCTGTGGGGTCCCAAAAAGAGTCAGACAGGACTGAAGTGGCTTAGCATACACGCATACAAGCACGGACATGTCCTATAGTTTGATTGTGATCATGGTTTCCCAAGGGTATGCATCTCTCAAAATTCATTAAACTGTATAAAGTTTCAAAGTGGCAAAGAGAGAGTTAAGGAAGAGAGGGGAGTTGGAAGCTGAGAGTCCCTCATATCCCCAGGGAAATTCAGAGATCTTTTTCCTTGGGTGGGAGGGGGATGGACTGAGTGCCAGATAACTAAAGTCAGAGGAAGAAAGATCATCTCTGCCCTTAAGGGTCACTCAACAGTGATTAGTCCGAACCCCTGTGAGCCCTGCACACATCTTTCCTGCCTGGAAAGCTTTCCTCTTTCCAGCCACGTTTATCTCTTCTTCTAAGACTCTCTTCCTCCAAGAATTATTTTCTATATATTCCCAAACATTCTTCATTCATAGCATGATTTTCACTAAATCATCTCTACTTCCTTTCACAGTTAGCTGTTGCCCATAGCTGTATATACTTTTTGAGTCAGATATTACTAAGCATTGACAAGGAGGTGGAGAAATCAGATCCTCATCCACAGCTGGTATAGCCATTCTGAAGGAGAATTGAGTACCTTAAAATCTACCAAGAATGGTGCTATGTATACCTGGAGGGAAAGTCCTCCTAGGGAACACAAGGAGATGTGCCTAAGGAAGTTCATTGCCTCAGTGTTGGGGACCACCTAGATGTCCATCTCTAATGCACAGACAAGTAAAATGTGGTGTATGCATACAGAAGCATAATGAACCAGATATACAGAAATCTGGATTGATCTCAAGAACAGAACTGAGAGAAAAAAATAAAAATAAGATTTATAGCCCAATTCATGTATGTATTACACACCCACATAAAACAGCCTTGTGTATTTTTGTTAAAGTTGCTCATATATCTAAATAAATATGTGTTAGATGTATTGGAAGGACTAAATAGAGTAGATGCCTATGGGAGGAAGGCAGGGAAATTGGGAATGGTGGGTGAAGGGAAAACACATTAAAATTGATTTTTCTTCTTGAAAAGAAAGAGGGCCATTCCATGGAAAGATGATGATATTCCATGAACTGAGGATGGGATCAATTCAAGCACGCACACTTGAACCCCAAAGGATATATGAAAGAAAAAAATGTAGATAGATAATAGGTAGACGGATGATAGACACAGGTAGGTAGATAGATGGATGGATAGATTTTGCCATTCACATTAAAAATGAATGAACTAACTGTTCCCTAGTGGGGTGAATTAGTTTCCTATTGATGCTGTAAGTTGCACAATTTTAGTGGCTTAAAACAGCATGAATTATTGTTGCACAGCTCTGTAGTAAGAAGTCAACCACAGGTCTCACTGGGCAAAATCAAAGTGTCAGCAGGGCTGCATTCCTTTCTGGGGGCTCTAAGGAAACTCGTTCACTTGACTTTTGCAGTGTGTAGGAATCACCCCCATTCCTTGACTCACGGCCCTCTTCCTCCACCTCCACTAAGGGCAGGCCTAGTTTTTCTTAGTCCTTCTCCGACCCTGACCTTCTCTTCTGCCGGCCTCTTTCACTTTTCAGAATTGTTGTGATTACAGGGAGTCCACCTGGATAATCCAGAAATATCTGCCTATCTTAAAGTTGTGTGACTAATCCCTCAGTGCCACATAAGTTAACACATTCACAGGTTTTAGGGATTCACGGGCTCCATGTGGACATTTTGGGATCCATTATTCTGCCTACCATACCTGAGCATATAGTAAATCACGATACGCATAAAACTACATATCCTTTGTTATTGTAAGTCAGTTACTCAGCTAAACAACAAAACAAAAGCCAAACAAAAGTGTGTTGAGTCCTAGTATAGGCCAGATCCCTGTGGCAGAGCTGAGGCTGGAATAGGGGTCAAGGATTGGAAATTCGATGATTTCTTCCTCCCTTTCAAACAAAATTCCCATCTGGCTTATTTTAGCAAAGAGATAAATAAGAAGTAATCTGCTTAAACCAGTCATTCATTGTAAATGACTGGCCTATGGTAACCTGCTAGAAGAGACGTTTGTATTCTTTTTTAAAGAAGAACCCTAACCTAGCGCTTCTTAACCTCTAATGAGCATACAGATCACATGGGAATCTTGTCAAATGCAGTTATGATCCAGTAGGTCTGGCATGAGGCCTGAGACTCTGCTTTTTGACAAGCTCCTTCTCAGGCAGTGCTGATGGTGCCTGTCCAGGTTGGCAGTTGAAGGAGCATGGCCCTAACTCAGATAAAGCTCAGGTTGACTTTGCCACCAGTCTGTCCCTATGCAGGGTTTGCCGTAAGGCAAGAGATTATGATAGCCATTCAATTTATTAAAACATCACACTTTGTCAATGACAAAACACCCATAGCAGAGAGGACACTCTGCCTATTGGCAATAGCCTTGGTTTCCCACCAAGGTTTCTGACCAAGACTCACATTTATCCCCAAATATGGAACATACTGTTTACAACTCCTGATATAAGAGTGAGTTGCTTGTCTCCTAGACCAGGTCTTCCAATATCCAAGGCTGACATGCCACCCTCCACTCCAGACAGTGACCTAGTGACCCAGTACCTGAATTCATACCTATTGTCAGAATTTTAAAAGATTTGAGCTATTTAAAGATTCCCTAGACAAGGGAATAAAGGCTGATTAAGATTCAAAGTTATCCATTGAATAGGGTTGAGCTTTTGCATATTAGCTCCTTTGGGGCCATGGAGAGAGATGAGCAGGAAGCAACAGAATCTCTACAGATAACTTGGATCTTCTTGATAGGGACCTCTGACCAGTGACAAACAGTGAAACAGTTCAGGGACCAGTGAGAGGACATATGATGGCATCAAGGGAGTTGATACTGTAATTTGTTAGGTGAAAGAATAAGAATACAGCATGTTCCTGTATATACCACATGGCTACTCCTGATTTCTGAGCTCAGCAATAGGACTTTAGAGAACACTTCTCAACATTGGCATCCGGTCCCATCGCTTCATGGGAAATAGATGGGGAAACAGTGGAAACAGTGTCAGACTTTATTTTTCTGGGCTCCAAAATCACTGCAGATGGTGATTGCAGCCATGAAATTAAAAGATGCTTATTCATTGGAAGAAAAGTTATGACCAACCTGGATAGTATATTCAAAAGCAGAGACATAACTTTGCCGACTAAGGTCCGCCTAGTCAAGGCTATGGTTTTTCCTGTGGTCATGTATGGATGTGAAAGTTGGACTGTGAAGAAGGCTGAGCGCCGAAGAATTGATGCTTTTGAACTGTGGTGTTGGAGAAGACTCTTGAGAGTCCCTTGGACTACAAGGAGATCCAACCAGTCCATTCTGAAGGAGGTCAACCCTGGGATTTCTTTGGAAGGAATGATGCTAAAGCTGAAACTCCAGTACTTTGGCCACCTCATGCGAAGAGTTGACTCATTGGAAAAGAGTCTGATGCTGGGAGGGATTGGGGGCAGGAGGAGAAGGGGACGACCGAGGATGAGATGGCTGGATGGCATCACGGACTTGATGGTCGTGAGTTTAAGTGAACTCCGGGAGATGGTGATGAGCAGGGAGGCCTGGCATGATGTGATTCATGGGGTCGCACAGAGTCGGGCACGACTGAGCGACTGAACTGAACTGAACTGAAAGATCAGGTTATTTGACCAGAGACCAAGCCCCTGGCCTCTGAACGCTCTTGAATTTTTATTTGGTTTGCTCTCACTACTTTTTCTTGACTTTCTAACAACTTCAGAAGGTTGAGGGGTAGGGAGAGGAAAGCAGTGAATGATCAAGGAGAACTGTAGTCCTACAGCTAAACTATGATCCTAAGATATTGTTAGTTATAAAAAGACTTCCGCCTCCACAAACCCAAATCAGGCGATATTCAGAGTTTGAACGTTGCTGAGGAAATTTTCATTTGCTTCTCTCATATTGCATAATGCATCCTCCTTCATTTTCCGTCTCTAAAATCTAAATTAATGGGGACATCTGCTTCTAGCAAATGCAGTCAGTGTTGTCTTGCCACCACCGGTATGCAATCATAAACCAAGGAAGAAAAAGATGAGTACAAAAGGACAACACGGTACAGCTTCCAGAAACCAGGCCCTATCCCGAACCACCCCCTTTCCACACCCAGCTTGCTTCCTCCCATGCGTCTCAATCTGCTGTCATAACTCAAGTGCAAATACACCTGTGTGCTCAGTCACTTCTGTCATGTCCGACTCAGTGTGCCCCATGGACTGCAGCCCACCAAGATTCTCCATCCATGGGATGCTCCACGCAACAATACTGGAGTGGGTTGTCTTGCCCTCCTCCAGACGATCTTCCTGACCTAGGGATCAAACTTTTATCCCTGGTCTTCTGTGTGTCCTAAGTTGGCAGGTGGGTTCTATACCACCAGAGTCAGCTAGGAAGCACCCTGCTACAAATATACTGAACAGGAAATGCACTCCAGGCCAGTTTCGTCTCTCACCCATCAAAACCCACCAAGGTTTGGTCAGAACTGAAAAATTCAAACAATGAAATCTTTGTAGACAAACTGCACTCAAGGAATCTGTATGTCCCTGACCAGTTCAGCCACAAATTACTCCAAAGGGGAGAGTCTCACTCTTTCTGGGGAGAAGGGTGCCCCACTCCCAGCCTGATGGTCGTTAGGTCCCCCAACATGGCTTTTGCTCTAGGCCAACGCTGTCCAGTGAAGTGTACTGTGGACTACAAACTCAAGCTCCATTTAATACCTTAAATTTTCTAGTAACCACATTTAAAAGCATAAAGAAGCAGATGAAATTAATTTTCAAATTATATTTTAATCCAGTAGAGAAAAAATATTATCATTTCAACACGTGATCAATATGTCACAAGTCATGGCTGGCATGCAGAAAAGTCTGACCTTATTTTGATGAGTAAATACATTCCTTTCTAAGACAAAGTGCCACTCCTAGGGAAGCTAAAATGGGAACTCCTTAACCTTGGGAGTAAGCCTGTCAGGTAAAACACAAGACATCTAGTTAAATTTGGTTTTCAGTGAATAATTTTTTAGCATAAATACATCCCAAGTATTGCAGGAGATGGACTTCTACTAAAAAGAAAAAAAAAAAAGAAAGAAAGAAAAAAAGTTTTCATTGTTTCCCTAAAATTCAAATTTAACTGGGATTCCTCTATTTCTGTTTGGTAAATTCAGCCATCTAAAAGGCATGATTAGAATGGATTCCTTCTTTAGCTGAAAGAGAATACATCAGTGATGAGTGAACACAACACAGAGTTACGATCACGGGAGGATGACGTGCCATCCAGTGGCCAATAGAGTTTGGAAGTGCAAAGGTGAGTCTTCCTTGGCCCAGCACAGCCACAAGGTACTGGCAAGCCCACAAAAGAGGAGGAGATGAAGGCAGAGGGAGAAAACGTGGACAGTTCAGGAAGCAGCAGAAGGTGAGGGTGCCCAGGAGGTCACAGGCCAGCCTGCCAGGGAGCCTCACAGCTCAAGGTGTGAAGCGCTCTTCCAAGGGTCCAGCGGTGATCACACCTGCAAGAAGGTGCACAGCTAAGCAGTAGGGGGTCACTGAAGCCCAGTGGCTACTCTGTTCCACCCTTGTTTCTTTTCTATGAAGTTTACAAAATATCTGTACATCTTGTATTCCCATGAACCTTGTACAAGACCTTGATCTTAATGTGACATCTGCACCTTTCCAACCTGCTGTAGGATTTTCTTTACCAATCAAATTGTCCTTTTAGTTTTACTTTATGTACTAAAAACTCTCACAGTGGGTAACAAGAGAAAAGTATCGTGTCCAACTTATTAGATATTCCTTAGTATCTTCCAAGTGAGAGTGGTGAAACATGCCCCCCAAATTCCTAAAATTCCTCAGAATTGCAAAAGAGTACTACCTGGTTAAAGCTAAGGCTCACGGTGGTCCCAGAACCT
Source organism: Oreotragus oreotragus (assembly GCA_006410675.1). Lineage (NCBI taxonomy): Eukaryota > Metazoa > Chordata > Mammalia > Artiodactyla > Bovidae > Oreotragus > Oreotragus oreotragus. The sequence continues at coordinate 57,499 of SJYX01022239.1, forward strand.
TGGAGGAAGATGTGTTTCAGGTTGATTTAGTGTTGAGCATGTGTAAGGCCTGGAGGAATGATTCCGAGTGTCTCATACAGTAGATCAGGGTGGACCTTGAGAATCTCCAGTTTTAACCACTTCTCAGGTGATCCCAACATGCTGGTCCAGTGATGAAACTTTGAGAACCACTGACTTACACAAGGAGAGAGCTTCCACAGAAATGGAAATGGCTCTTTTAGAGACACTTATTCTATTCTGAGGCTTCCTAGCTGTGTCAACACGATGAGAGGCCACACACTGNGGAATGATTCCGAGTGTCTCATACAGTAGATCAGGGTGGACCTTGAGAATCTCCAGTTTTAACCACTTCTCAGGTGATCCCAACATGCTGGTCCAGTGATGAAACTTTGAGAACCACTGACTTACACAAGGAGAGAGCTTCCACAGAAATGGAAATGGCTCTTTTAGAGACACTTATTCTATTCTGAGGCTTCCTAGCTGTGTCAACACGATGAGAGGCCACACACTGCTACTACAGCTCAGGAAGAAAGAGAACTAGCATTTCTCCACACGAGACAAGGCCTGACTCCCCTGTGGAGACTCCAGAGGAACCTCAAGAACCATGTCAGCCCTGGAGAGGAAACCTCAGGTTCCGGCCTTTGCTCCTGAAAAACACTTAGGAAGCAGCACCAAATGGAGAGAAATCCCGCAAGTCTCTTATCTACTCGAAGAGACACTGGACTTTCCTGAGGCCTCATGAGTGGGTCCCAGAGGTCTCCATCGTAACTCGAGAGGATCCTGCTGCAAATCGAGAATAACCAGGAGGTTCTGCATGCTCCTGAAAAACACTTAGGAAGCAGCACCAAATGGAGAGAAATCCCGCAAGTCTCTTATCTACTCGAAGAGACACTGGACTTTCCTGAGGCCTCATGAGTGGGTCCCAGAGGTCTCCATCGTAACTCGAGAGGATCCTGCTGCAAATCGAGAATAACCAGGAGGTTCTGCCCTCCAGGAGGGATGAGGCCCTTTTTTGTTGCGGTGTCTCGACGGAAATCACACCTTCCCTCTTGAACCTCGGAAGCGTCCTTCACACCCTTGCTGCAAGTCAAGAAGTTCGCTGACATATCTCTCTCCACTCGAGCGAAACAGCGAGGGTCCCTCCACAACTCAAGAGGAGCCCTGTTTCCCTCTTCTCAATGTGAGATATGTTTTCTTTTCCTGCTTCGACTAGACATGATGCCTGGTGATCCCTTCACATCTCAAGTGGAGTCCTTCTCTACAGGAAAGTCGAGAGGAACTCCACAGGTGGTGCAACCATTCCGAAAGAACACCATATGACTCAAACCACTCCAGCTGAAGCTGATTTCCCTGCACCTCCTCGAATGTTACCCAGAGTATCGAATCACACCATGTTGGCCCCTGCGACAGCCCCGTGGGAAAGCCTTGAGGGAAGGAACAGATCACTCTGTCAATTCGACAGGAAGCCTGACTGCTGCTAAAGCTGGGGAGGAAAGCGGACGTGCATGTCTCCACTCCAAACGAGGCCTGAATACCATGTGGAGACTCCAGAGGAACCCCAAGAACCCTGTCTTCAGTGGAGAGAAACTTCAGGTTGCGGCCTACGCTCCAGACAAGCACTTAAGTTGCGGCAGCGACTGGAGAGGAATCCCAAGAAACCCCTCTCAACTCGCCTTGGCACTGGCCTTTCCTGAGGCCTCCTGAGAGGGTCGCTGAGGTTCCTGTCATACTTCGAGAGGAACCTGCCATAACTCAAGAAAAACCAGGAGGTTCTCCCCTCCAGGAGAGATGAGGTCTTTTTCCGCTGCAGGGTCTCAAGGGAAATCACACCTTCCCTCTTGAACTTTGGAAGCATCATTCAAACACATGAGGCGGTCAAAAAATTCCCTAACATATCTGTCTCCAATCGAGTAGAACAACGAAGGTATCTTGACAACTGAAGAGGATCCCCATTTTCCCCTCTTCAGTGTGAGACGAGGGTTCCTTTCCCTGATTCATCGAGAAATGATTCCTGCCTTCCCCATTGCATCTCAAGAGGAGGCACTCTCCACAGGAAACTCGTGAGGAACTCCAGGGTTCGGGGCTGTAAAAAAAAAACAAAAAAAGAGGAGCAAAAGTCTCAGTTGAATCCAGATCAACGTGGTTAAACTGCAGTACCTCGAATGTCACCCAGTGTATCGACTCACACCACCGTGGCACGTGTGACAGCTCTGTGGGAAAGCCTCGTGGGACAGCCTCAGATCTCTGTGTCAACAAGATGAGAAGTTTCACACTGCTACTACAGCTCGGGAGGAAAACGGACTAGCATGTCTCCACATGAGACAAGGCCTGGCTCCCCTGTGGAGTCTCCAGAGAAACCTCAAGAACCAGATCAGCACTGGAGAGGAAACCTCAGATTGCGGCTTTTGCTCCTGAGAAAGACTTAGGATGCAGCAACGAATAAACTGTAATCCCTTGAATCCCCTCGCAAATCAGAGAGACACTGGCCTTTCCGGAGGCCTCATGAGTGGGTCCCTGAGGTCTCCATCATAACTCGAGAGGCACGTGCAGCAACTCGAGAAAAACCTGGAGTTTCTCCCCTCCAGACGAGATGAGGACATTTCCGCTGCAGTGTCACTATGGAAATCACACCTTCCATCTTGAAACACGAAAGCGTTTTTCACACCCATGCTGCAAGTCAAGAAGTTCTCCAACATATCCTTCTAGATTCAAGTGAAACAAGAGGGTCCCTCCACAACTCAATAGGAGCCCTGTTTCACTCTTCTCAATGCAAGATGCGCGTATTTCCCTGCTTCGGCGAGACATGATTCCTGGTGTTCCTTTCGCATCTCAAGTGGAGGCCTTCTCTACAGGAACGTCGAGATGAACTCCAGGGGTCATGCAACCATTCCGAAACACCCCCATATGACTCATTCTACTCCAGCTAAAGCTGATTTCGTAGCACTGTCTCGGATGTTACCCAGAATATCGACTCACACCATGGTGGCCCCTGTGACAGCCTTGTGGGAAAGCCTTGAGGAAAGACACAGAAACCATTGACACCTCGACGGGAAGCTTGACTCTACTGCTACAGCTGGGGAGGAAAGCGGACTTGCATATCTCCATTCTAGACGAGGACGGACTCCCATGTGGAGACTCCAGAGGAACCCCAACAACCCTGTCTGCATTGGCGAAGAAATTTCAGGTTGCGGCCTACGCTCCATACAAGGACTTAAGGTGCGGCACCGACTGGAGAGGAATCCTGAAAAGCCCCTCGCAACTCGCATGAACCCTGGCCTTTCTTGAGGCCTCCTGAGCGGGTCCCTGAGGTCCCCATCGTAACTCGAGAGGAACCTGCTGTAACTCGAGAAAAACCGGGAGGTTCTCCACTCCAGGCGAGATGAGGCCATTTTCTGCTGCAGGGTCTCGAGGGAAATCACACCTTCACTCTTAAACCTTGGAAGCATCCTTCAAACGCTTGCTACAAGTTAAGAGGTTTCCTGACATATCTGTCTCCACTCGAAGAGAAGAAAGAAGGTCCCTGCACAACTCAATAGGGTACCCATTCTCCCCTCCTCATTGTGAGACGAGGGTTCCTTTCCCTTCTATGTCGAGAAATGATTCTTGGCCATCCCGTCGCATCTCAAGAAGAGGCGCTCTCCAGAGGAATCTCGAGAGGAATTCCAGGAATCGGGCCACTAAACAAAAAGAGGCACAAAAGTCTCAGTGGAATCCAGATGAATGTGATTACCCTGCAGTGCCTCGAAAATCATCCCGTGTATCGACTCACACCATGGTGGCACGTGTTACAGCTCTGTGGGAAAGCCTCGTGGGAAAGACTCAGATTCCTGTGTCAACTCGATTGGAAGCCACACACTGCTACTACATCTTGGGAGGAAAATGGACTAACATGTCTCCAAACGAGACAAGGCCTGGTTTGCCTTTGGAGTCTCCAGAGGAAGCTCAAGAACCACGTCAGCACTGGAGAAAAAACCTCAGGTTGTGGCCTCCGCTCCTGTCAAAGATTTAGGACGCAGCAATTAATGGAGCGGAATCCCACGAGGCCCCTTGCAAGTCGGAGAGACACTGGCCTTTCCTGAGGCCTCATGAGTGTGTCCCTGAGGCCTCCATCATAACTCAAGAGGAACCTGCCACAACTCGAGAAAAACCCAGAAGTTCTCCCTTCCAGGCAAGATGAGGCCTTTTTCCACTGTGGTGTCTTGACGGAAATCACACCTTCCCTCTTGAAACTCGAAAGCGTCTCTCACATCCTTGCTGCAAGTCAAGAAGTACATCCTTGCTGTATCGACTGACACCATGGAGGAACGTGTGACGGCCCTGTGGGAAAGCCTCGTGGAAATGCCTCAGATCCATATGTCAACTCGATGGGAAGCCTCACACTGCTACTACCGCTCGGAAGGAAAGCAAACTAGCATTTGTCCACACCAGAAAAGGCCTGACTCCCCTGTGGAGACTCCTGAGGAACCTCAAGAAGCATCTCAGCACTGGAGACGAAACTTCAGGTTCCGGCCTTTGTTCCTGACAAACACTTAGGTAGCAGCATCGAAAGGAGAGGAATCCCTCGAGTCCCCTTGCAACTCGGAGTGACACTGGCCTTCCCTGAGAGCTCATGAGTGTGTCTCAGAGTTCTCCATCTTAATTCGAAAAGACCCTGCCGCCACTCGGGAAAAACCAGGAGGTTCTGCCCTCCTGGTGAGATGAGGCCCTTTTTGGCTGAAGGGTCTCGAGGGAAATCACACCTTCCCTCTTGAACCCTGGAAGCGTTCTACAAATGCTTGCTCCAAGTTAAGACGTTCCCTGGCATATCAGTCTCCACTCGAGTAGAAAAACAAAGTTCCCTGCACAACTCAGGAGGATCCCCAGTCTCCCCTCCTCAGTGTGAGACGAGGGTTCCTTTCCTGCTTTGTCGAGAAATGATTTCTGGCCTTCCCGTCGCATCTCAAGAGGAGCCGCTCTCCACAGGAAACTTGAAAGGAACTCCAGGAGTCGGGCAACCAAACCAAAAGAGACGCAAAAGTCTCAGTCGAATCCAGATGAACGTGATTTCCCTTCAGTGCCTCGAATGTCACCCCGTGTATCGACTGACAGGACGGTGGCACGTGTTACAGCCCTGTGGGAAAGCCACGTGGGAATGCCTCAGATCCCGGTGTCAACTCAATGGGAAGCCTCACACTACTACTACAGCTCGGGAAGAAGCGAACTAGCATTTCTCCACACGAGACAAGGTCTGACTCCCCTGTGGAGACTCCAGAGGAACCTCAAGGACCATGTCAGCACTGGAGAGGAAACCTCAGGTTCTGGCCTTTGCTCCTGACAAACACTTAGGAAGCAGCACCGAATGGAGAGGAATCCCGCAATCTCTTAGCAACTCGGAGAGAGACTGGCCTCTCCTGAGGTCTCCTGAGTGGGTCCATAGGTCTCCATCGTATCTTGAGAGGACCCTGCTGCAACTCGAGAACAACCAGGAGGTTCTGCCCTCCAGGCGAGATGAGGCCCTTTTTCGTTGTGGTGTCTCAACGGAAATCACACCTTCCCTTTTGAACCTCAAAAGCGTCCTTCACACCCTTGCTGCAAGTCAAGAAGTTCTCTGACATATCCATCTCCACTCGAGTGAAACAGCAAGGGTCCTTCCACAACTCAAGAGGAGCCCCGTTTCCTTCTCCTCAATGCGAGATGACGTTTTCTTTTCCTTCTTCGACTAGACATGATGCCTGGCGTTCCCTTCGCATCTCAAGTGGAGTCCTTCTCTACAGGAAAGTCGAGAGGAACTCCACGGGTGGTGCAACCATTCTGAAAGACCACAATATGACTCAAATCACTCCAGCTGAAGCTGATTTTCCTGTACCTCCTCGAATGTTACCCAGAGTATCGACTCACACCATGTTGGCCCCTGCGACAGCCCTGTGGGAAAGCCTTGAGGGAAGGAACAGATCCCAGTGTCAACTCGACAGGAATCCTGACTCTGCTGCTACCGCTGGGGAGGAAAATGGACGTGCATGTCTCCACTCCAGACGAGGCCTGAATCCCATGTGGAGACTCCAGAGGAACCCCAAGAACCTGTCTTCAGTGGAGAGAAACTTCAGATTGCGGCCTACGCTCCAGACAAGGACTTAAGATGCGGCACCGACTGGAGAGGAATCCCAGGAAGCCCCTCTCAACTCTCACTGGCACTGGCCTTTCCTGAGGGCTCCTGAGCGGTTTGCTGAGCTTCCCGTCCTAACTTGAGAGGAACCTGTCGTAACTCGAGAAAAATCAGGATGTTCTCCCCCTCCAGGCGAGATGAGTCCTTTTTCCGCTGCAGGGTCTCAAGGGAAANCGGGTGGTGCAACCATTCTGAAAGACCACAATATGACTCAAATCACTCCAGCTGAAGCTGATTTTCCTGTACCTCCTCGAATGTTACCCAGAGTATCGACTCACACCATGTTGGCCCCTGCGACAGCCCTGTGGGAAAGCCTTGAGGGAAGGAACAGATCCCAGTGTCAACTCGACAGGAATCCTGACTCTGCTGCTACCGCTGGGGAGGAAAATGGACGTGCATGTCTCCACTCCAGACGAGGCCTGAATCCCATGTGGAGACTCCAGAGGAACCCCAAGAACCTGTCTTCAGTGGAGAGAAACTTCAGATTGTGGCCTACGCTCCAGACAAGGACTTAAGATGCGGCACCGACTGGAGAGGAATCCCAGGAAGCCCCTCTCAACTCTCACTGGCACTGGCCTTTCCTGAGGGCTCCTGAGCGGTTTGCTGAGCTTCCCGTCCTAACTTGAGAGGAACCTGTCGTAACTCGAGAAAAATCAGGATGTTCTCCCCCTCCAGGCGAGATGAGTCCTTTTTCCGCTGCAGGGTCTCAAGGGAAATCACACCTTCCCTCTTGAACTTCAGAAGCGTCGTTCAAACACTAAAGGCTAGTCAAAAAATACCCTGACATATCTGTCTCCAATCGAGTAGAACAACGAAGGTATCTTCACAACTGAAGAGGATCCCCACTGGCCCCTCTTCAGTGTGCGACGAGGGTTCCTTTCCCTGATTCGTAGAGAAATGATTCATGCCTTCCCATTGCATCTCAAGAGGAGGCGCTCTCCACAGGAAACTCGAGAGGAACTCCAGGGTCCGGGTGTGCAAAAAAAANCCTTGAGGAAAGACACAGAACCCTGTGACACCTCGACGGGAAGCTTGACTCTGCTGCTACAGCTGGGGAAGAAAGCAAACTTGCATATCTCCAGTTGAGACGAGGATGGACTTCCATGTGGAGACTCCAGAGTAACCCCAAGAACCCTGTCTGCAGTGGACGGAAATTTCAGGTTGTAGCCTACGCTCCAGACAAGGACTTAAGATGCGGCACTGAATGGAGAGGAATCCTGAAAAGCCCTTCGCAACTCGCATGAACCCTGGCCTTTCCTGAGGCCTCCTAAGCGGGTCCCTGGAGTCCCCGTCGTAAGTCAAGAGGAACCTGCTGTAACTCGAGAAAAACCAGGAGTTTCTCCCCTCCAGGCGAGATGAGGCCCTTTTCCGCTGCAGGGTCTCGAGGGAAATCAAACTTTCACTCTTGAACCTCAGAAGCGTCCTTCAAACGCTTGCTGCAAGTTAAGAGGGTTCCTGACATATCTGTCTCCACTCGAGAAGAACGAAGTTCCCTGCACAACTCTAGAGGATCCCCATTCTCCCCTCCTCATTGTGAGACGAGGGTTCCTTTCCCTTCTACGTCGAGAAATGATTCTTGGCCATCCTGTCGCATCTCAAGAGGAGGCACTCTCCCGAGGAATCTCGAGAGGAACTCCAGAAGTCAGGCCACCAAACCAAAAGGGGCACAAAAGTCTCAGTCGAATCCAGATGAATGTGATTACCCTGCAGTGCCTCTAAAGTCACCCCGTGTATCGACTCACACCATGGTGGCACGTGTGACAGCTCTGTGTGAAAGCCTCGTGGGAATGCCTCAGATTCCTGTGTCAACTCGATGGGAAGCCTCACACTGCTACTACCGCTCGGAAGAAAGCAAACTAGCATTTCTCCAAATCAGAAAAGGCCTGACTCCCCTGTGGAGATTCCAGAGGAACCTCAAGAACCATGTCAGCAGTAGATAGGAAAATTCAGGTTCCAGCCTTCGCGCCTGACAATCACTTAGGGAGCAGCACCAAAAGGAGAGATGCCTCAGATTCCTGTGTCAACTCGATGGGAAGCCTCACACTGCTACTACCGCTCGGAAGAAAGCAAACTAGCATTTCTCCAAATCAGAAAAGGCCTGACTCCCCTGTGGAGATTCCAGAGGAACCTCAAGAACCATGTCAGCAGTAGATAGGAAAATTCAGGTTCCAGCCTTCGCGCCTGACAATCACTTAGGGAGCAGCACCAAAAGGAGAGGAATCCCTTGAGTCCCCTCGCAACTCGGAGTGACACTGGTCTTTCCTGAGAGCTCATGAGTGTGTCCCAGAGTTCTCCATCATAACTCACGAAGACCCTGCCACAACTCGAGAAAAACCAGGAGATTCTGCCCCCCAGGCGAGATGAGGTGCTTTTTGGCTGAAGGGTCTCGAGGGAAATCTCACCTTCCTTCTTGAAACTCGGAAGCATCCTACAAACGCTTGCTGCAAGTTAAGACGTTCCCCGGCATATCAGTCTCCACTCGAGTAGAAAAACAAAGTTCCCTGCACAACTCAGGAGGATCCCCAGTCACCCCTCCTCAGTGTGAGACGAGGGTTCCTTTCCTGCTTCATCGAGAAATGATTCCTGGACTTCCCGTCGCATCTCAAAAGTAGGCGCTCTCCACAGGAACCNGCTTGCTGCAAGTTAAGACGTTCCCCGGCATATCAGTCTCCACTCGAGTAGAAAAACAAAGTTCCCTGCACAACTCAGGAGGATCCCCAGTCACCCCTCCTCAGTGTGAGACGAGGGTTCCTTTCCTGCTTCATCGAGAAATGATTCCTGGACTTCCCGTCGCATCTCAAAAGTAGGCACTCTCCACAGGAACCTTGAGAGGAACTCCAGGAGCAGGGCAACCAAACCAAAAGAGGCGCAAAAGTCTCAGTCGAATCCAGATGAACGTGATTTCCCTGCAGTGCCTCGAATGTCACCCCGTGTATCGACTGACACCACGGTGGCACATGTTACAGCCCTGTGGGAAAGCCACGTGGGAATGCCTCAGATCCCTGTGTCAACTCGATGGGAAGCCTCACACTGCTACTACAGCTCGGGTAGAAAGCGAACGAGCATTTCTTCACACGAGACAACACCTTACTCCCCTGTGGAGACTCCAGAGGAACCTCAAGAACCATGTCAGCACTGGAGAGGAAACCTCAGGTTCCGAACTTTGCTCCTGACAAACACTTAGGAAGCAGCACCGAATGGAGAGGAATCCCGCAAGTCTCTTAGCAACTCGGAGAGACACTGGCCTTTCCTGAGGCCTCATGAGTGCGTCCCAGAGGTCTCCATCGTAACTCGAGAGGACCTTTCTGCGACTCAAGAATAACCAAGAAGTTCTGCCCTCCAGGCGAGATGAGGCCCTTTTTCGTTGTGGTGTCTCAACGGAAATCACACCTTCCCTCCTGAACCTCAAAAGCGTCCTTAACACCCTTGCTGCAAGACAAGAAGTTCTCTGACATATCCGTCTCCACTCGAGCAAAACAGCGAGGGTCCCTCCACAACTCAAGAGGAGCCCCGTTTCCCTCTTCTGAATGTGAGATGACGTTTTCTTTTCCTGCTTCGACTAGACATGATGCCTGGTGTTCTCTTCCCATCTCAAATGGAGCCCTTCTCTACAGGAAAGTCGAGAGGAACTCCATGGGTGTTGCAACCATTCCGAAAGACCACCATATGACTCAAACCACTCCAGCTGAAGCTGATTTCCCTGCACCTCCTCGAATGTTACCCAGAGTATTGACTCACACAATGTTGGGCCCTTCGACAGCCCTGTGGGAAAGCCTTGAGGGAAGGAACAGATCCCAGTGTCAACTCAACAGGAAGCCTGACTCTGCTGCTACAGCTGGCGAGGAAACCGGACGTGCATGTCTCCACTCCAGACGAGGCCTGAATCCCATGTGGAGACTCCAGAGGAACCCCAAGAACCGTGTCATCAGTGGAGAGAAACTTCAGGTTGCGGCCTATGCTCCAGACAAGGAGTTAAGATGCGGAACCGACTGGAGAGGCATCCCAAGAAGTCCCTCTCAACTCGACTTGGCACTGGCCTTTCCTGAGGCCTCCTGTACGGGTCGCTGAGTTTCCCATCGTAACTCGAGAGAACCCTGCCGTAACTCGAGAAAAACCAGGAGGTTCTCCCCTCCAGGCGAGATGAGTCCTTTTTCCGCTACACGTTCTCAAGGGAAATCACACCTTCCCTCTTGAAACTCGAAAGCGTTTTTAACACCCATGCTGCAAGTCAAGAAGTTCTCTGACATATCCTTCTAGACTCGAGTGAAACAAGAGGGTCCCTCCACAACTCAGGAGGATCCCCAGTCTCCCCTCCTCAGTGTGAGACGAGGGTTCCTTTCCTGCTTCGTCGAGAAATGCTTCTTGGCTTTCCCGTCACATCTCAAGAGTAGGCGCTCTACACAGGAAACTTGAGAGGAATTCCAGGAGTCGGGCAACAAAACCAAAAGAGGCACAAAAGTCTCAGTCGAATCCAGATGAATGTGATTACCCTGCAGTGCCTCGAATGTCACACCGTGTATCGACTCACACCATGGTGGCAAGTGTTACAGCCCTGTGGGAAAGCCACGTGGAAATGCCTCAGATCCCGGTGTCAACTCGATGGGAAGCCTCACACTGCTACTACAGCAAGGGAAGAAAGCGAACGAGCATTTCTCCACACGAGACAACGTCTGACTCCCCTGTGGAGACTCCAGAGGAACCTCAAGAACCATGTCAGCAATGGAAAGGAAACCTGTTTCCGGCCTTTGCTCCTGACAAACAGTTAGGAATCAGTACCGAATGGAGAGGAATCCCGCAAGTCTCTTAGGAACTCGGAGAGACACTGGCCTTTCTGGCGGCCTCATAAGTGGGTGCCTGAGGTCTCCATCGTAACTCGAGAGGCACCTGCTGCAACTCGAGAAAAACCTGGTGTTTCCCCCCTACAGGCGAGATGAGCACATTTCCGGTCTGGTGTTTCTACGGAGATCACACCTTCCATCTTGAAACTCGGAAGCGATTTTCACACCCATGCTGCAAGTCAAGAAGATCTCCGACATATCTTTCTAGACTCGAGTGAAACAAGAGGGTCCCTCCACAACTCAACAGGAGCCCCGTTTCACTCTCCTCAATGCGAGATAAGCTTATTTCACTGTTTCAGCGAGACATGATTCCTGGTGTTCCTTTCACATCTCAAGTGGAGGCCTTCTCTACAGGAACATTGAAATGAACATCACGGGTCGTGCAACCATTTCGAAACACCCCCATATGACTCATTCCACTCCAGCTAAAGCTGATTTTGGAGCACTGCCTCGGATGTTACCCAGATATCGACTCACACCATGGTGGCCCCTGTGACAGCCTTGTGGGAAAGCCTTGAGGAAAGACACAGATCCCAGTGGCACCTTGATGGGAAGCTTGACTCTGCTGCTACACCTGGGGAGGAAAGCGGTCTTCCATGTCTCCACTCCAGACGAGGACGGAATCCCACGTGGAGATTCCAGAGGAACCCCAAGAACCCTGTCTGCAGTGGCGAGGAAATTTCAGGTTGCGGACTATGCTCCAGACAAGGACTTAAGATGCGGCATCAACTGGAAAGGAATCCTGAAAAGCCCCTCGCAAATCTCATGAACCCTGGACTTCACACTGCTACTACATCTTGGGAGGAAAACGGACTAGCACGTCTCCACTGTAGACAAGGCCTGGTTCGCCTTTGGAGTCTCCAGAGTAACCTCAAGAACCACGTCAGCACTGGAGAGCAAACCTCTGGTTGCGGCCTCCGCTCCTGATAAAGATTTAGGACGCAGCAACAAATTGAGAGGAATCCCACGAGGCCCCTTGCAAATCGGAGAGACACTGGCCTTTCCTGAGGCCTCATGAGTGTGTCCCTGAGGTCTCCATCGTAACTCGAGAGGAACCTGCCACAACTCGAGAAAACCCCAGAAGTTCTCCCATCCAGGCGAGATGAGGCCTTTTTCCGCTGTGATGTCTCGACGGAAATCACACCTTCCCTCTTGAAACTCGAAAGCGTCTCTCACATCCTTGCTGAAAGTCAAGAAGTACATCCTTGCTCTATCGACTGACACCACGGGGGCATGTGTGACAGCCCTGTGGGAACGCCTCATGGGAATGCCTCAGATCCCTCTGTCAACTCGATGGGAAGCCTCACACTGCTACTACCGCTCGGAAGGAAAGCAAACTAACATTTCTCCACACCAGAAAAGGCCTGACTCCCCTGTGGAGACTCCAGAGGAACCTCAAGAACCATGTCAGCAGTGGAGAGGAAACTTCAGTTTCCAGCCTTCGCTCCTGACAAACACTTTAGTATCCCCACCGAAAGGAGAGAAATCCCTCGAGTGCCCTAGCAACTCGGAGTGACACTGGCCTTTCTTGAGAGCTCATGAGTGTGTCCCAGAGTTCTCCATCGTAACTCGAGAAGACCCTGCCGCAACTCGAGAAAAACCAAGAGGTTCTGCCCTCCAGGCGAGATGAGGCCCTTTTCGGCTGAAGCTTCTCGAGGGAAATCACACCTTCCTTCTTGAACCTCGGAAGCATCCTACAAACGCTTGCTGCAAATTAAGACGTTCCCCGGCATATCAGTCTCCACTCGAGTAGAAAAACAAAGTTCCCTGCACAACTCAGGAGGATCTACAGTCTCCCCTCCTCGGTGTGAGACGAGGGTTCCTTTCCTGCTTCATCGAGAAATGATTCCTGGCCTTCTCGTCACATCTCAAGAGTAGGCATTCTCCGCAGGAAACTTCAGAGGAACTCCAGGAGTCGGGCAACCAAATCAAAAGAGGCGCAAAATTCTCAGTCGAATCCAGATGAACGTGATTTCCCTGCAGTGTCTCGAATGTCACCCCGTGTATCGACTGACACCACGCTGGCACGTATTACAGCCTTGTGGGAAAGTCACATGGGAATGCCTCAGATCCCTGTGTCAACTCGATTTGAAGCCTCACACTGCTACTACAGCTGGGGAAGAAAGCGAATGAGCATTTCTCCACACGAGACAAGGCCTGACTCCCCTGTGGAGACTCCAGAGGAACCTCAAGAACCATGTCAGCACTGGAGAGGAAACCTCAGGTTCCGAACTTTGCTCCTGACAAACACTTTGGAAGCAGTACCGAATGGAGAGGAATCCTGCAAGTGTCTTTGCAACTCGGAGAGACACTGTCCCTTCCTGAGGCCTCATGATTGTGTTCCAGAGGTCTCCATCGTAACTCGAGAGGACCTTGCTTCAACTCGAGAATAACCAGGAGGTTCTGCCCTCCAGGCGAGATGAGGCCCTTCTTCATTGCGGTGTCTCGACAGAAATCACACCTTCCCTCTTAAACCTCAAAAGCGTCCTTCACACCCTTGCTGCAAGTCAAGAAGTTCTCTGACATATCCGTCTCCACTCGGGCGAAACAGCAAGGGTCCCTCCACAACTCAAGAGGAGCCCCGTTGCCCTCTCCTCAATGCGAGATGATGTTTTCCTTTCCTGCTTCGACTAGACATGATGCCTGGCGTTCCCTTTGCATCTCAAGTGGAGTCCTTCTCTACAGGAAAGTCGAGAGGAACTCCGCGGGTGGTGCAACCATTCCAAAAGACCACCATATGACTCAAACCACTCCAGCTGAAGCTGATTTCTCTGCACCTCCTCGAATGTTACCCAGAGTATCGACTCACACCATGTTGGCCCCTGCGACAACCCTGTGGGAAAGCCTTGAGGGAAGAAACAAATCCCTGTGTCAAGTCGAAAGGAAGCCTGACTCTGCTGCTTCAGCTGGGGAGGAAAGCGGATGTGCATGTTCCACTCCAGACAAGGCCTGGATCCCATGTGGAGACTCCAGAGGAACCCCAAGAACCCTGTATTCAGTGGAGAGAAACTTCATGTTGTGGCCTATGCTCCAGAAAAGGACTTAAAATGTGGCACCAGCTGGAGAGGAATCCCAAGAAGCCCCTCTCAACTCGCCTTGGCACTCGCCTTTCCTGAGGCCTCCTGAGCGGGTCGCTGAGGTTCCCGTCGTAACTCGAGAGGAACCTGCCGCAACTCGAGAAAAACAGGGAAGTTCTCCCCTCCAGGCGAGATGAAGCTTTTTTCCACTGCAGGTTCTCAAGGGAAATCACACCTTCCCTCTTGAACTTCTGAAGTGTCGTTAAAACACTTGAGGTCAGTCAAAAAATTTCCTGACACATCTGTCTCCAATCGAGTAGAACAACGAAGGTATCTTCACAACTGAAGAGGATTCCCATTTTCCCTTCTTCAGTGTGAGACGAGAGTTCCTTTCCTGATTCGTCGAGAAATGATTCCTGCCTTCCCATTGCATCTCAAGTGGAGGCGCTCTTCAAAGGAAAATCGAGAGGAACTCCAGGATTCGGGCCTGCAAAAAAAAAAAAAAAAGAGGTACAAATGTCTCAGTCGAATCCAGATGAACGTGATTAAACTGCAGTTCCTCGAATGTCACTCAGTGTATCAACTCACACCACGGTGGCACGTGTGACAGCTCTGTGGGAAAGCCTCGTGGGAAAGCCTCAAATCTCTGTGTCAACACAATGGGAAGTCTCACACTGCTACTACAGCTCGGGAGGGAAACGGACTAGCATGGCTTCACACGAGACAAGGCCTGGCTCCCCTGTGGAGTCTCCAGAGGCATCTCAAGAACCAGATCAGCACTGGAGAGGAAACCTCAGATTGTGGCTTTTGCTCCTGAGAAAGACTTAGGATGCAGCAACGAATGAAGTGTAATTCCTTGAATCCTCTCGCAAATCGGAGAGACACTGGTCTGTCTGGAGGCCTCATGAGTGGCTCCCTGAGGTCTCCATTGTAACTTGAGAAGCACCTTCGGCAGGCAACTCGAGAAAATCCTGGAGTTTCTCCCCTCCAGGCGAGATGAGGACATTTCCGCTGCGGTGTATCTACGGAAATCACACCTTCCATCTTGAAACTCGAAAGCATTTTTCACACCCATGTTACAAGTCAAGAAGTTCTCTGACATATCCTTCTAGACTCTAGTGAAACAAGAGGGCACTGCACAACTCAAGAGGAGCCCCGTTTCATTCCCCTCAATGCGAGATGAGCATATTTCCCGACTTCATCGAGACATGATTCCTGGTTTTCCTTTCGCAATTCAAGTGGAGGCCTTCACTACAGGAAGGTCGAGATGAACCCCAGTTGTCGTGCAACCATTCCAAAACACCCTCGTATGACACATTCTACTCCAGCTAAAGCTGATTTCGTAGCACTGTCTCGACTGTTACCCAGAGTATCGACTAACACCATGGTGGATCATGTGAAAGGCTTGTGGGAAAGCCTTGAGGAAAGATACAGATCCCTGAGACACCTCGACGGGAAGCTTGACTCTGTTGCTACAGCTGGGGAGGAAAGCGGACTTGCATGACTCCACTCGAGATGAGGACGGACTCCCATGTGAAGACTCCAGAGGAACCTCAAGAACCATGTCTGCAGTGGCGAGGAAATTTCAGGTTCCAGCCTTCGCTCCTGACAAACACCTAGGTAGCAGCAGCGAAAGGAGAGGAATCCCTCGAGTCCCCTCGCAACTCGGAGTGGCACTGGCCTTTCCTGAGAGCTCATGAGTGTGTCCCAGAGTTCTCCATCGTAACTCGAGAAGACCCTGCTGCAACTCGAGAAAAACCAGGAGGTTCTGCCCTCCAGGCGAGATAAGGCCCTTTTCGGCTGAGGCATCTAGAGGGAAATCACACCTTCCTTCTTGAACATAGGAAGCGTCCTACAAATGGCTGCTGCAAGTTAAGACCTTCCCCGGCATATCTGTCTCCAATTGAGTAGAAAAGCAAAGTTCCCTGCACAACTCAGGAGGATCCCCAGTCTCCCCTCCTCAGTGTGAGATGAGGGTTGCTTTCCTGCTTCATCGAGAAATGATTCCTGGCCTTCCTGTCGCATCTCAAGAGGAGGCGCTCTCCACAGGAAAATTGAGAGGAACTCCAAGAGTCGGGCAAACAAACCAAAAGAGGTGCAAAACTCTCAGTCGAATCCAGATGAACGGGGTTTCCCTGCAGTGCCTCGACTGTCACCCCGTGTATCGACTGACACCACGGTGGCACGTGTTATAGCCCTGTGGGAAAGCCACGTGGGAATGCCTCAGATCCCTGTGTCAACTCGATGGGAAGCCTCACACTGCTACTACAGCTCGAGAAGAAAGCGAACTAGCATTTCTCCACACGAGACAAAGCCTGACTCCCCTCTGGAGACTCCAGAGGAACCTCAAGAACCATGTTAGCACTGGAGAGGAAACATCAGGTTCCGGCCTTTGGTCCTGAAAAACACTTAGGAAGCAGCACCGAATGGATAGGAATCCCGCAAGCCTCTTAGCAACTCAGAGAGACACTGGCCTTTCCTGAGGCCTCATGAGTGAATCCCAGAGGTCTCCATCGTAACTCGAGAGGACCCTGCTGCAACTCGAGAATAACCAGGAGGTTCTGCCCTCCAGGCAAGATGAGGCCCTTTTTCTTTGTGGTGTTTCGATGGAAATCACCACTTACCTTTTGAACCTCGAAAGCGTCCTTCACACCCTTGCTGCAAGTCAAGAAGTTCTCTCATATATCCGTCTACACTCGAGTGAAACCGTGAGGGTCCCTCCACAACTCAAGAGGAGCCCCGTTTCCCTCTCCTCAATTCGAGATGACGTTTTCTTTTCCTGCTTCCACTAGACGTGATGCCTGGCGTTCCCTTCGCAACTCAAGTGGAGTTCTTCTCTACAGGAAAGTCGAGAGGAACTCCACGGGTGGTGCAACCATTCCGAAAGACCACCATATGACTTAAACCACTCCAGCTGAAGCTGATTTCCCTGCATCTCGTCGAATGTTATCCAGAGTATCGACTCATACCATGTTGGGCCCTGGGACAGGCCTGTGGGAAAGCCTTGAGGGAAGGAACCGATCCCTGTGTCAACTCGAAAGGAAGCCTGACTCTGCTGCTTCAGCTGGGGAGGAAAGCAGATGTGCATGTCTCCACTCCAGACGAGCCCTGAATCCCAAGTGGAGACTCCAGAGGAAACCCAAAACCCCTGTATTCAGTGGAGAGAAACTTCAGGTTGCAGCCTATGCTCCAGACAAGGACTTAAGGTGCAGCACCGACTGGAGTTGAATCCCAAGAAGCCCCTCTCAACTCGCCTTGGCCCTAGCCTTTCCTGAGGCCTCCTGAGCGGGTTACTGAGGTTCCCATCGTAACTCGAGAGGAACCTGCCGTAACTCGAGAAAAACCAGGAGATTCTCTCCTCCAGATGAGATGAGGCCTTTTTTGGCTTAAGGGTTCCAAGGGAAATCACACCTTCCCTCTTGAACTTCGGAAGCATCGTTCAAACACTTGAGGCTAGTCAAGAAATTTCCTGACATATCTGTCTCCAATCGAGTAGACCAACGAAGGTATCTTCACAACTGAAGAGGATCCCCATTCTCCCCTCTTCAGTGTGAGATGAGAGTTCTTTTCCCTGATTCGTCGAGAAATGATTCCTGCCTTCCCATTGCATCTCAAGAGGAGGCGCTGTCCACAGGAAACTGGAGAAGAACTCCAGGGTTCGGGCCTGAAAAACAAAAAAGAGGAGCAAAAGTCTCAGCCGAATCCAGATGAACGTGATTAAATTGCAGTTCCTCAAATGTAACCCAGTGTATCGACTCACACCACGGTGGTACGTGTGACAGCTCTGTGAGGAAGCATCGTGGGAAAGCCTCAGAACTCTGTGTCAACACGATGGGAAACCTCACACTGCTACTACAGCTCGAGAGGAAAACGGACTAGCATGTCTCCACACGAGACAAGGCCTGGCTCCCCTGTGGATGTGACAGCCTTGTGGGAAAGCCTTGAGGAAAGACATAGATCCCTGTGACACCTCGACGGGAAGCTTGATTCTGCTGCTACAGCTGGGGAGGAAAGCGGACTTGCATGTCTCCACTCAAGACGAAGACGGACTCCCATGTGGAGATTCCAGAGGAACCCCAAGAACCCTGTCTGCAGTGGCGAAGAAATTTCAAGTTGCGGCCTATGCTCCAGACAAGGACTTAAGATGCGGCACCGACTGGAGAGAAATCGTGAAAAGCCCCTCGCAACTCGCATGAACCCTGGCCTTTCCTGAGGCCTACTGAGCGGGTCCCTGTGGTCTCCGTCGTAACTCGAGAGGAACATGCCTTAACTCGAGAAAAACCAGGAGGTTCTCCCCTTCATGCGAGATGAGGCCCTTTTCTGCTGCAGGGTCTCGAGGGAAATCAAACCTTCACTCTTGAATCTCGGAAGTGTCCTTCAAACACATGCTGCAAGTTAAGAGGTTTCCTGACATATCTGTCTCCACACGAAGAGAAGGACGAAGGTCCCTGCACAACTCAACAGGATCCACATTCTCCCCTCCTCATTGTGAGACGAGGATTCCTCTCCCTTCTACGTCGAGAAATGATTCTTGGCCATCCCGTCGCATCTCAAGAGGAGGCGCTCTCCACAGCAATCTCGAGAGGAACTCCAGGAGTCGTGCCACCAAACCAAAAGAGGCACAAAAGTCTCAGTGGAATCCAGATGAATGTGATTACCCTGCAGTGCCTCGAAAGTCACCCTGTGTATCGACTCACACCATGGTGGCACGTGTTACAGCTCTGTGGGAAAGCCTCGTGGGAAAGACTCGGATTCCTNAAAAGCCCCTCGCAACTCGCATGAACCCTGGCCTTTCCTGAGGCCTACTGAGCGGGTCCCTGTGGTCTCCGTCGTAACTCGAGAGGAACATGCCTTAACTCGAGAAAAACCAGGAGGTTCTCCCCTTCATGCGAGATGAGGCCCTTTTCTGCTGCAGGGTCTCGAGGGAAATCAAACCTTCACTCTTGAATCTCGGAAGTGTCCTTCAAACACATGCTGCAAGTTAAGAGGTTTCCTGACATATCTGTCTCCACACGAAGAGAAGGACGAAGGTCCCTGCACAACTCAACAGGATCCACATTCTCCCCTCCTCATTGTGAGACGAGGATTCCTCTCCCTTCTACGTCGAGAAATGATTCTTGGCCATCCCGTCGCATCTCAAGAGGAGGCGCTCTCCACAGGAATCTCGAGAGGAACTCCAGGAGTCGTGCCACCAAACCAAAAGAGGCACAAAAGTCTCAGTGGAATCCAGATGAATGTGATTACCCTGCAGTGCCTCGAAAGTCACCCTGTGTATCGACTCACACCATGGTGGCACGTGTTACAGCTCTGTGGGAAAGCCTCGTGGGAAAGACTCGGATTCCTGTGTCAACTCTATGGGAAGCCTCACACTGCTACTACATCTTGGGAGGAAAACGGACTAGCATGTCTCCACATGAGACAAGGCCTTGTTCGCCTTTGGAGTCTCCAGAGGGACCTCAAGAACCACCTTAGCACTGGAGAGTAAACCTCAGTTTGCGGCCTCTGCTCCTGAAAAGATTTAGGACGCAGCAACAAGTGGAGAGGAATTCCACGAGGCCCCTGGCAACTCGGAGAGACACTGGCCTTTCCTGAGGCCTCATGAGTGTGTACCTGAGGTCTCCATCGTAACTCGAGAGGACCCTGCTGCAACTCGAGAATAACCAAGAGGTTCTTCCCTCCAGGCGAGTTGAGGCCCTTTTTCGTTGCGGTGTCTCGACGGAAATCACACCTTCCCTCTTGAACCTCGAAAGCGTCCTTCACAGTCATGCTGCAAGTCAAGAAGTATTCTGACATATCCGTCTCCACTCGAGCGAAACAGCGAGGGTCCCTCCACAACTCAAGAGGAGCCCCGTTACCCTCCACTCAATGCGAGATGACATTTTCTTTCCCTGCTTCGACTAGACATGATGTCTGGCGTTCCCTTTGGATCTCAAGTGGAGTCCTTCTCTACAAGAAAGTTGAGAGGAACTCCACGGGTGCTGCAATCATCCCGAAAGACCACCATATGACTCAAACCACTCCAGCTGAAGCTGATTTCCCTGCACTTCCTCTAATGTTACCCAGAGTCTCGACTCACACCATGTTGGCCCCTGTGACAGACTTGTGGGAATGCCTTGAGGGAAGGAACCGATCCCTGTGTTAACTCCACAACAAGCCTGACTCTGCTGCTACAGCTGGGGAAGAAAGCGGACGTGCATGTCTCCACTCCAGACGAGGCCTGAATCCAATGTGGAGACTCCAGAGGAACCCCAAGCACCCTGTCTTCAGTGGAGAGAAACTTCAGGTAGGGCCTACGCTCCAGACAAGGACTTAAGATGCAGCACTGACTGGAGAGGAATCCCAAGAAGGCCCTCTCAACTCGCCTTGGCACTGGCCTTTCCTGAGGCCTCCTGAGCAGGTCCCTGAGGTCCCCGTCGTAACTCGAGAGGAATCTGCCATAACTCGAGAAAAACCAGGAGATTCTCCCCTCCAGGCGAGATGAGGCCCTCTTCTGCTGCAGGGTCTCAAGGGAAATCACACCTTCACTCTTGAACCTCGGAAGTGTCATTCAAACGATTGCTGCAAGTTAAGAGGTTTCCTGACATATCTGTCTCCACTCGAGGAGAAGAAAGAAGGTCCCTGCACAACTCAAGAGGATCCCCATTCTCCCCTCCTCATTGTGAGCCGAGGGTTCCTTTCCCTTCTACGTCGAGAAATGATTCTTGGCCATTCCGTCGCATCTCAAGAGGAGGCGCTCTCCACAGGAATCTCGAGAGGAACTCCAGGGTTCGGGCCTGCAAAAAAAAAGAGGAACAAAAGTCTCAATCGAATCCAGATGAACGTGATTAAACTGCAGTTCCTCGAATGTCACCCAGTGTATCGACTCACACCATGGTGGCACGTGTGACAGCTCTTTGGGAAAACCTCGTGGGAAAGCCACAGATCTCTCTGTCAACACGATGGAAAGCCTCACACTGCTACTACAGCTTGGGGGGAAACGGACTAGCATGTCTCCACAGGAGACAAGGCCTGGCTCTCCTGTGGAGTCTCCAGAGGAACCTCAAGAACCAGATCAGCATTGGAGAGGAAACCTCAGGTTGTGGCTTCTGCTCCTGAGAAAGACTTAGGATACAGCAACGAATGAAGTGTAATCCCTTGAATCCCGTCGCAAATCGGAGACACACTGGCATTTCCGGAGGCCTCATGAGTTGGTCCCTGAGGTCTCCATCTTAACTGGAGAGGCACCTGCTGCAACTCGAGAATACCTTGAGTTTCTACCCTCCCGGCGAGATGAGGACATTTCTGCTGTGGTGTCTCTATGGAAATCACACCTTCCGTCTTGAAAATCGAAAGCGTTTTTCACACCCGTGCTGCACGTCAAGAAGTTCTCCGACATATCCTTCTAGATTCAAGTGAAACAAGACGGTCCCTCCACAACTCAAGAGGAGCCCCATTTCACTCCCCTCAATGCGAGATGAGCTTATTTTCCTGCTTCGGCGAGACATGATTCCTGGTGTTCCTTTCACAACTCAAGTGGAGGCCCTCTAAAAATGAAACTTGAGAGGAACTCCAGGAGTCGGGCAACCAAACCAAAAGAGGTGCAAACGTCTCAGTCGTATCCAGATGAACGTGATTTCCCTGCAGTGCCTCGAATATCACTCGGTGTATCAACTGACACCATGGTGGCACGTGCTACAGCCCTGTGGGAAAGCCACTTGGGAATGCCTCAGATCCCTGTGTCAACTCGATGGGAAGCCTCACACTGCTACTACAGCTTGGGAAGAAAGCAAACTAGTATTTCTCCACACGAGACAACGCCCGACTCCCCTGTGGAGACTCCAGAGGAACCTCAAGAACCATGTCAGTACTGGAGAGGAAACCTCAGGTGGCGGCCTCCACTCCTGACAAAGATTTAGGATGCAGCATCGAATGGAGAGGAATTCCATGAAGCCCCTCGCAACTTGGAGAGACACTGGCCTTTCCTGAGGCCTCATAACTGTATTCCTGAGGTTTCCATCGTAACTCGAGCGGAAGCTGCACCAACTCGAGAAAAATTCAGAGGTTCTGCCCTCCAGGCGAGATGAGGCCTTTTTCCACTGTGGTGTCTCGACGGAAATCACACCTTCCCTCTGGAAACTAGAAAGCGTCTCTCACATCCTTGCTGCAAGTCAAGAAGTACATCCTTGCTGTATCGACTGACACCACGGTGGCACATGTGACAGCCCTGTGGAAAAGCCTCGTGGGAATGCCTCAGATCCCTGTGTCAACACGATGTGAGCCTCACACTGATACTCCCACTCGGAAGGAAAGCAAACTAGCATTTCTCCACACCAGAGAAGGAAGGCCTGACTTCCCTGTGGAGACTCCAGGGAACCTCAAGAACCATGTCAGCAGTGGAGAGGAAACTTTAGGTTCCAGCCTTCGCTCCTGGCAAACACTTAGGTAGCAGACTGAAAGGAGAGGAATCCCTCGATTTCCCTTGCAACTGGGAGTGACACTGGCCTTTCCTGAGAGCTCCTGAGTGTGTCCCAGAGTTCTCCATTGTAACTCGGGAAGACCCTGCCGCAACTCGAGAAAAACCAGGAGGTTCTGCCCTCCAGGCGAGATGAGGCCCTTTTCGGGTGCAAGGTCTTGAGGGAAATCACACCTTCCTTCTGGAACCTCGGAAGCGTCCTACAAACGCTTGCTGCAAGTTAAGACGTTCCCGGCATATCAGTCTACAATTGATTAGAAAAACAAAGTTCCCTGCACAACTCAGGAGGATCCCCAGTCTCTCCTCCTCAGTGTGAGACAAGGGTTCCTTTCCTGCTTCGTCGAGAAATGATTCCTGGCCTTCCCGTCCCATCTCAAGAGGAGGCGCTCTCCACAGGAACTTGAGAGGAACTCCAGGAGTTGGGCAACCAAACCAAAAGAGGTGCAAAAGTCTCAGTCGAATCCAGATGAACGTGATTTCCCTGCAGTGCCTCGAATGTCACCCCGTGTATAGACTGACCCCACGGTGGCACGTGTTACAGCCCTGTGGGAAAGCCACTTGGGAATGCCTCAGATCCCTGTGTCAACTCGATGGGAAGCCTCACACTGCTACTACAGCTCGAGAAAAAAGCGAACTCGCATTTCTCCACACGAGACAACGTCTGACTCCCTTGTGGAGACTGCAGAGGAACCTCAACAACCACGTCAGTGCTGGAGAGGAAACCTGAGGTGGCTGCCTCCGATCCTGACAATGATTTAGGATGCAGCATCGAATGGAGAGGAATCCCACGAGGCCCCTCGCACCTCGGAGAGACAATGGCCTTTCCTGTGGCCTCATGAGTGTGTCCATGAGGTCTCCATCTTAACTCGAGCCAAACCTGCCACAACTCGAGAAAAACCCAGAGGTTCTGCCCTCCAGGCGAGATTAGGCCTTTTTCCGCTGTGGTATCTCGATGGAAATCACACCTTCCCTCTTGAAACTCGAAAGCATCTCTCACATCCTTGCTGCAAGTCAAGTTAGGAAACAACACCGAATGGAGAGGAATCCAGCAACTCACTTAGCAACTTGAAGAGACAGTGGCATTTCCTGAAACCTCATGAGTGGGTCTCAGAGGTCTCCATATAACCCAAGAGGACCCTGCTGCAACTCGAGAATAAGCAGGAGGTTCTGCACTCCAGGCAAGATGAGGCTCTTTTTCATTACGGTGTCTCGACGGAAATCACACCTTCCCTCTTGAACCTCGAAAGCGTCTTTCACACCCAGGCTGCAAGTCAAAAATTTCTCTGAGATATCCGTCTCCACTCGAGCAAAACAGCGAGGGTCCCTCCACTACTCAAGAGGAGCCATTTTTCCCTCTCCTCAATGCGAGATGGCGTTTTCTTTTCCTGCTTCGACTAGACATGATGCCTGGCATTTCCTTCGCATCTCAAGTGGAGTCCTTCTCTACAGGAAAATCAAGAGGAACTCCACGGGTGGGGCAACCATTCCGAAAGACCACCATATGACTCAAACCACTCCAGCTGAAGCTGACTTCCCTGCACCTCCTCGAATGTTACCCAGAGTATCGACTCACACCATGTGGGGTTCTGCGACAGCCCTGTGGGAAAGCCATGAGGGAAGGAACAGATCTCTGTTTCTACTCGACAGGAAGCGTCACTCAGCTGCTACAGCTGGGAAGGAAAGCGGACGTGCATGTCTCCACTCCAGAAGAGGCCTGAATCCCATGTGGAGACGCCAGAGGAACCCCAAGAACCTTGTCTTTAGTGGAGAGAAACTTCAGGTTGCGGCCTATGCTCCAGACAAGGACTTATGATGTGGCACCGACTGGACAGGAATCCCAAGAAGCCCCTCTCAACTCGCCTAGGCACTGGCCTTTCCTGAGGCCTCCTGAGCGGGTCGCTGAGGTTCCCGTCGTAACTCGAGAGGAACCTGCCGTAACTCGAGAAAAACAAGGAGGTTCTCCCCTTCAGGCGAGATGAGGCCTTTTTCCGCTGCAGGGTCTCAAGGGAAGTCACACCTTCCTTCTTGAACTTTGGAAGCGTCGTTCAAACACTTGAGGCTAGTCAAAAAATTCCCTGACATATCTGTCTCCAATCGAGTAGAACCACGAAGGTATGTTCACAACTGAAGAGAATCCCAATTCTCCCCTCTTCAGTGTGAGACGAGGATTCCCTTGCCTGATTCGTTGAGAAATGATTCCTGCCTTCCATTTGCATCTCTAGAGGAGGCGCTTTCTACATCAACCTCGAGAGGAACTGCAGGGTTCGGGCAAGCAAAAAAAAAAAAAAAAAAAA
>SJYX01022239.1:82807-98008 GCA_006410675.1 Oreotragus oreotragus
GTCCCTCCACAACTCAAGAGGAGCCCCGTTTCACTCTCCTCAATGCGAGATGAGCGTATTTCCCTACTTCGGTGAGACATGATTCCTGGTGTTCATTTCGTATCTCAAGGGGAGGCCTTCTCTACAGGTACGTCGAGATGAACTCCAGGGGTCATTCAACCATTCCGAAACACCCCTATATGACTCATTCTACTCCAGCTAAAGCTGATTTCGTAGCACTGCCTTGGATGTTACCCAGAGTATCAACTCACACCATGGTGGCCCCTGTGACAGCCTTGTGGGAAAGCTTTGAGGAAAAACACAGCTCCCTGTGATACCTGGACAGGAAGCTTGACTCTGCTGCTACAGGTGGGGAGGAAAGTGGACTTGCATGTCTCACTCAAGACGAGGACTGACTCCCATGAGGAGACTCCAGAGGAACCCCATGAACCCTGTCTGCAGTGGCGAGGAAATTTCAGGTTGCGGCCTAAGGTCCAAACAAGGACTTAAGATGCGGCACCGACTGGAGAGGAATCCTGAAAAGCCCCTCACAACTCACATGACACCTGGCCTTTCCTGAGGCCTCATGAATGTGGCCCTGAGGTCTTCATCGTAACTCGAGAAAAACCCAGAAGTTCTCCCCTCCAGGCGAGATGAGGACTTTTTCCGCTGTGGTGTCTCAACGGAAATCACACTTTCCCTCTTGAAACTTGAAAGCGTCTTTCACATCCTTGCTGCAAGTCAAGAACTACATCCTTGCTGTATGGATTGACACCACGGTGGCACGTGTGACAGTCCTGTGCGAAAGCCTCGTGGGAATGCCTCAGATCCCAGTGTCAACTGGATGGAAAGCCACACACTATTACTACCACTCGGAAGGAAAGCAAACTAGCATTTCTCCACACGAGAAAAGGTCTGACTCCCCTGTAGAGACTCCAGAGGGACCTCAAGAACCATGTCAGCAGTGGAAAGGAAACTTCAGGTTCCAGTCTTCGCTCCTGACAAACACTTAGGTAGCAGCACCGAAAGGAGAGGAATCCCTCGAGTCCCCTAGCAACTCGGAGTGACACTGGCCTTCCCTGAGAGCTCATGAGTGTGTCCCAGAGTTCTCCATCGTAACTCGAGAAGACCCTGCCGCAACTCAAGAAAAACCAGGAGGTTCTGCCCTCCAGGCGAGATGAGGCCCTTTTCGGCTGAAGGGTCTTGAGGGAAATCACACCTTTCTTCTTGAACCTCGGAAGCATCCTACAAACACTTGCTGCAAGTTAAGNGAGAAGACCCTGCCGCAACTCGAGAAAAACCAGGAGGTTCTGCCCTCCAGGCGAGATGAGGCCCTTTTCGGCTGAAGGGTCTTGAGGGAAATCACACCTTTCTTCTTGAACCTCGGAAGCATCCTACAAACACTTGCTGCAAGTTAAGACGTTCCCCGGCATATCAGTCTCCACTCGAGTAGAAAAACAAAGTTCCCTGCACAACTCAGGAGGATCCCCATTCTCCCCTCCTCAGTGTGAGACGAGGGTTCCTTTCCTGCTTCATCGAGAAATGATTCCTGGCTTTCCCGTCCCATCTCAAGAGGAGACACTCTCCACAGGAAACTTGAGAGGAACTCCAGGAGTCGGGCAACCAAACCAAAAGAGGCACAAAAGTCTCAGTCGAATCCAGATGAACGTGATTTCCCTGCAGTGCCTCGAATGTCACCCCGTGTATCGACTGACACCACGGTGGCACGTGTTACAGCCCTGTGGGAAACCAACGAGGGAATGCCTCAGATCCCTGTGTCAACACGATGGGAAGCCTCACACTGCTACTACAGCTCAGGAAGAAAGCGAAGTAGCATTTCTCCACAAGAGAGAAGGCCTGACTCCCTTGTGGAGACTCCAGAGGAACCTCAAGAACCATGTTAGCACTGGTGAGGAAACCTCAGGTTCCGGCCTTTGCTCCTGACAAAGACTTAGCAAGCAGCACCGAATGGAGAGGAATCCCGCAAGTCTCTTAGCAACTCGGAGAGACACTGGCCTTTCCTGAGGCCTCATGCGTGGGTCCCAGAGGTCTCCATCGTAACTCGAGAGGACCCTGCTGCAACTCGAGAATAAACAGGAGGTTCTGCCCTCTAGGCGAGATGAGGCCCTTTTTTGTTGTGGTGTCTCGATGGAAATCACACCTTTCCTCTTGAACCTTGAAAGCGTCCTTCACAGCCTTGCTGCAAGTCAAGAAGTTCTCTGACATATCCGTCTCCACTCGAGCGAAACAGCGAGGGTCCCTCCACAACTCAAGAGGAGCCCCGTTTCCCTCTCGTCAATTCGAGATGACGTTTTGTTTTCCTGCTTCGACTAGACATGATCGCTGGCGTTCCCTTCGCATCTCAAGTGGAGTCCTTCTCTGCAGGAAAGTCGAGAGGAACTCCACGGGTGGTGAACTATTCGGAAAGACCACCATATGACTCAAACCACTCCAGCTGAAGCTGATTTCCCTGCACCTCCTCGAATGTTACCCAAAGTAACTACTCACACCATGTTGGCCCTTGCGACAGCCCTGTGGGAAAGCCTTGAGGGAAGGAACAAATCCCTGTGTCAACTCGACAGGAAGCCTGACTCTGCTGCTACAGCTGGGGAGGAAAATGGACGTGCATGTCTCCATTGCAGACGAGGCCTGAATCCCATGTGCAGACTACAGAGGAACCCCAAGAACCCTGTCATCAGTGGAGAGAAACATCAGGTTGCTACGCTCCAGACAAGAACTTAAGATGTGGCACTGACTGGAGAGGAATCCCAAGAAGCCCCTCTCAAGCGCCTTGGCACTGGCCTTTCCTGTGGCCTCCTGAGCGGGTCGCTGAGGTTCCTGTCGTAACTCGAGAGGAACCTGCCGTAACTCGAGAAAAACCGGGAAGTTCTCTCCTCCAGGCGAGATGAGGCCTTTTTCCGCTGCAGGGTCTCAAGGGAAATCACACCTTCTCTCTGGAACTTCGGAAGTGTCGTTCGAACACTGGAGGCTACTCAAAAAATTCCCTGAAATATCTGTCTCCAATCGAGTAGAACAACGAATGTATCTTCACTACTGAAGAGGATCATCATTCTCCCCTCTTCAGTGTGAGACGAGGGTTCCTTTCCCTGATTCGTCGAGAAATGATTCCTGCCTTCACATTGCATCTCAAGAGGAGGCGCTCTCCACAGGAAACTCTAGAGGAACCCCAGGGTTCGGGCCTGCAAAAAAAAAGAGGAGCAACAGTCTCAGTTAAATCCAGATGAACGTGATTAAACTGCAGTTCCTCGAATGTCAACCAGTGTATCGACTCACACCACGGTGGCACGTGTGACAGCTCTGTGGTAAAGCCTCGTGTGAAAGCCTCAGATCTCTGTGTAAACACGATGGAAAGCCTCACACTTCTACTACAGCTCGGGAGGAAAACGGACTAGCATGTCTCTACACGAGATAAGGCCTGGCTCCCCTGTGGAGTCTCCAGAGGAACCTCAAGAACCAGATCAGCACTGGAGAGGAAACCTCAGGTGGTAGCTTCTGCTCCTGAGAAAGACTTAGGATGCAGCAACGAATGAAGTGTAATCCCTTGAATCCCCTCGCAAATCGGAGAGACACTGGCCTTTCCGGAGGCCTCATGAGTGGGTCCCTGAGGTCTCCATCGTAACTCGAGAGGCACCTGCCGCAACTCGAGAAAAATCTGAAGTTTCTCCCCTCCCGGCGAGATGAGGACATTTCCACTGTGGTGTCTCTACGGAAATAACACCTTCCATCTTGAAACTCGGAAGCGTTTTTCACACCCATGCTGCAAGTCAATATGTTCTCCGACATATTCTTCTAGACTCGAGTGAAACAAGATCTTCCCTCCACAACTCAAGAGGAGCCCCGTTTCACTCTCCTCAATGCGAGATGAGCCTATTTCCCTGCTTCAGCGAGATATGATTCCTGGTGTTCCTTTCGCAACTCAAGTGGAGGCGTTCTCTACAGGAACGTCGAGATGAACTCCAGGGGTCGTGCAACCATTCTGAAAAACCCCCTTATGACTCATTCTACTCCAGCAAAAGCTGATTTCGTAGCACTGCCTCGGATGTTACCCAGAGTATCGACTCACACCATGGTGGACCCTGTGACAGCAGTGTGAGAAATCCCTGAGGAAAGATACAGATCCCTGTGACACCTCGACAGGAAGCTTGACTATGCTGCTACAGCTGGGGAGGAAAGCGGACTTGCATGTCTCCACTCGAGACGAGGATGGACTCCCATGTGGAGACTCCAGAGGAACCCCAAGAATCCTGTCTGCAGTGGCGAGGAAATTTCAGGTTGCGGCCTAAGCTCCAGACAAGGACTTAAGATGAGGCACCGACTGGAAAGGAATCCTGGAAAGCCCCTCGCAACTCGCATGAACCCTGGCCTTTCCTGAGGCCTCCTGAGTAGGTCCCTGAGGTCCGCGTCGTAACTCGAGAGGAACCTGCAGTAACTCGAGAAAAACCAGGAGGTTCTCCCTTCCAGGCGAGATGAGGCCCTTTTCCGCTGCAGGGTCTCGAGGGAAATCATACCTTCACTCTTGAACCTCGGAAGCATCCTTCAAACGCTTGCTGCAAGTTAAGAGCTTTCCTGACATATCTGTCTGCAATCGAGGAGAAGAACGATGGTCCCTACACAACGCAAGAGGATCACCATTCTCCCCTCCTCATTGTGAGACTAGGGTTCCTTTCCCTTCTACGTCGAGAAATGATTCATGGCCATCTCGTCGCATCTCAAGAGGAGGCGCTCTCCACAGCAATCTCGAGAGGAACTCCAGGAGTCGTTCCACCAAACCAAAAGAGGCACAAAAGTCTCAGTCGATTCCAGATGAATGTGATTACCCTGCAGTGCCTCGAATGTCACTGCATATATCGACTCCCACCATCGTGGCCCTTGTTACAGCTCTGTGGGAAAGCCTCGTTTGAAAGATTCAGATTCCTGTGTCAACTCGATGGGAAGCCTAACACTGCTACTACATCTTGAGCGGAAAACTGACTAGCATGTCTCCACACTAGACAAGGTCTGGTTCACCATTGGAGTCTCTAGAGGAACCTCAAGAACCACGTGAGCACTGGAGAGGAAACCTCAGGTTGCGGCCTCTACTCGTGACAAATATTTTGGACGCAATAACGAATGGAGAGGATTCCCACGAGGCCCCTCACAACTCGGAGAGACCCTGGTCTTTCCTGAGGTCTCATGAGTGTGTCCCTGAGGTCTTCATCGTAACTGGCGAGGAACCTACCACAACTCGAGAAAAACCCAGAGGTTCTCCCCTCCAGGCGAGATGAGGCCTTTTTCCACTGTGATGTCTTGACGGAAATCACAACTTCCCCCTTGAAACTCGAAAGCGTCTCTCACATCCTTGCTGCAAATCAAGAAGTACATCTTTGCTGTATCGACTGACACCACCATAGCACGTGTGACAACCCTGTGGGAAAGCTTCTTCGGAATGCCTCAGATCCCTGTGTCAACTCGATTGGAAGCCTCAAACTGCTACTACAGCTCGGAAGGAAAGCAAACTAGCATTTCTCCACACGAGACAAGGCCTGACTCCCCTGTGGAGACTCCAGATGAACCTCAAGAACCATGTCAGCAGTGGAGAGGAAACTTCAATTTCCAACCTTCGCTCCTGACAAACACTTAGGTAGGAGCACCGAAAGGAGAGGAATCCCTCGAGTCTCCTCATAACTCGGAGTGACACTGGCCTTCCCTGAGAGCTCATGAGTGTGTGCCAGAGTTCTCCATCTTAACTCGAGAAGACCCTGCCACAACTCGAAAAAAAACCAGGAGGTAATGCCCTCCAGGCGAGATGAGGACCGTTTCATCTGGAGGGTCTCGAGGGAAATCACACCTTCCTTCCTGAACCTCGGAAGCAACCTACACACGCTTGCTGCAAGTTAAGACATTCCCGGAATATCAGTCTCCTCTCGAGTAGAAAAACAAAGTTCCCTGAACAACTCAGGAGAATACCCAGTCTCCCTTCCTCAGTGTGAGACGAGGGTTCCCTTCCTGCTGCATCTAGAAAAGATTCCTGGCCTCCCTGTCGCATCTCAAGAGGAGGCGCTCTCCACAGGAATCTTAAGAGTAACTCCAGGAGTCAGGCAACCAAACCAAAAGAGGCGCAAAAGTCTCAGTCGAATCCAGATGAACGTGATTTCCCTGCAGTGCCTCGAATGTCACCCCGTGTATCGACTGACCCCACGGTGGCACGTGTTACAGCCCTGTGGGAAATCCACATGGAAATGCCTCAGATCCCTGTGTCACCTCGATGGGAAGCCTCACACTACTACTATAGCTCGGGAGGAAAGCGAACTAGCATTACTCCACACGAGACAAAACCTGACTCCACTGTGGAGATTTCAGAGAAACCTCAAGAACCATGTCAGCACTGGAGAGGATAACTCAGGATCCTGCCTTTGCTACTGACAAACGCTTAGGAAGCAGCACCGAATGGAGAGGAATCCTGCAAGTCTCTTAGAAACTCAGAGAGACACTGGCCTTTCCGGAGGCCACATGAGTGGGTCCCTGAGGTCTCCCTCGTAACTCGAGAGGACCCTGCTGCAACTCAAGAATAACCAGGAGGTTCTGCCCTCCAGGTGAGATGAGGCCCTTTTTCGTTGTGGTGTCTCGACGGAAATCACATCTTCCCGCTTGAACCTCGAAAGCGTCCTTCACATCCTTGCTGCAAATCAAGAAGTTATCTGACATATCCGTCTCCACTCGAGTGAAACAGCGAGGGTCCCTCCACAACTCATGAGGAGCCTCGTTTCATCTCCACAATGCGAGATGACATTTTGTTTTCCTGCTCTGACTAAACATGATGCCTGGCATTCCCTTCGCATGTCAAGTGGAGTCCTTCTCGACAGGAAAGTCAAGAGGAACTCCACGGGTGGTGCAATCATTCCAAAAGACCACCATATGACTCAAACCACTCCAGCTGAAGCTGATTTCCCTGCACCTCCTCGAATGTTACCCAGAGTATCGACTAACACCATGTTGGCCCCTGCGATAGCCCTGTGGGAAAGCCCTGAGGGAAGGAACCGATCCCTGTGTCAACTCGAGAGGAAGCCTGACTCTGCTGCTACAGCTGGGGAGGAAAGCGAACGTGCATGTCTCCACTCCAGACGAGGCCTGAATCCCATGTGGAGACTCCAGAGGAACCCCAAGGACCCTGTCTTAAGTGGAGAAAAAATTCAGGTTGTGGCCTACGCTCCAGACAAGGACTTAAGATACCTCACCAACTGGAGAGGAATCCCAAGAAGCCCCTCTCAACTCGCCTTGGCACTGGCCTTTCCTGTGGCCTCCTGAGCGGGTCTCGGAGTTTCATGTCGTAACTTGGGAGGATCCTACCGTAACTGGAGAAATACAAGGAGGTTCTCCCCTTTAGGCGAGATGAGGCCTTTTTCCGCTGCAGGCTCTCAAGGGAAATCATACCTTCCCTCTGGAACTTCGGAAGCGTCGTTCAAACACTTGAGGCTAGTCAAAAAATTCCCTGACATATCTGTCTCCAATCGAGTAGAACCACGAAGGTATCTTCACAACTGAAGAGGATCCGCATTCTCCCCTCTTCAGTGTGAGATGAGGGTTCCTTTCCCCGATTGGTCGAGAAATGATTCCTGCCTTCCCATTGCATCTCAAGAGGAGGCGCTCTACACAGCAAACTCGAGAGGAACTCCAGGGTTCAGGCCTGCAAAAAAAAAGAGGAGCAAAAGTCTCAGTCGAATCCAGATGAACGTGTTTAATCTGCAGTTCCTCGAATGTCACCCAGTGTATCGACTCACACCACGGTGGCACGTGTGACAGCCCTGTGGGAAAGCCTAAGGGAATGCCTCAGATCGCTGTGTCAACTCGATGGGAAGCCTCACACTCATACTGACGCTCGAAAGGAAAGCAAACTAGCATTTCTCCACACGAGAAAAGGTCTGACTCCCCTGTGGAGACTGCAGGGAACCCTAAGAACCATGTCAGCAGTGGAGAGGAAACTTCAGGTTCCAGCCTTTGCTCCTTACAAACACTTAGGCAGCAGCACCGAAAGGAGAGGAATCCCTGGAGTCCCCTCGCAACTCGGAGGGACACTGGCCTTTCCTCAGAGCTCATGAGTGTGTTCCAGAGTTCTCCGTCGTAACTCGAGAAGACCCTGCCGCAACTCGAGAAAAACCAGGAGGTTCTGCCCTCCGGGCGAGATGAGGTCCTTTTTGGCTGAAGGGTCTCAAGGGAAGTCACATCTTCCCTCTTGAACTTGGGAGGCGTCGTTCAAACACTTGAGGCTAGTCAAAAGATTCCCTTACATATCTGTCTCCAATCGAGTAGAACAATGAAGGTATCTTCACAAAGGAAGAGGATCCCCATTCTCCCCCTCTTCAGTGAGAGACGAGGGTTCCTTTCCCCGAGTCACCGAGAAACGATTCATGCCTTCCCATTGCATCTCAAGAGGAGGCAATCTCCACAGGAAACTCGAGAGGAACTCCAGGGTTCGGGCCTGCAAGAAAAAAAAAAAAAAAAGAGGAGCAAAAGTCTCAGTCGAATCCAGATGAATGTGTTTAAACTGCAGTTCCTCGAATGTCACCCAGTGTATCGACTCACACCACAGTGGCACGTGTGAGAGATCTGTTGGAAAGCCTCGTGGCAAAGCCTCAGATCTCTGTGTCAACATGATGAGAAGCCTCACACTGCTATTACAGCTCGGGAGGAAAACGGACTAGCATGTCTCTACACGAGACAAGACCTTGCTCCCCTGTGAAGTCTCCAGAGGAAACTCCAGAACCAGATGAGCAATGGAAAGGAAACCTCAGGTTGCAGCTTCTGCTCCTGAGAAAGACTTAGGATGTCTCACACTGCTACTACAGCTCGGGAGGAAAACGGACTAGCGTGTCTCTACACGAGACAAGGCCTGGCTCCCCTGTGAAGTCTCCAGGGGAACCTGCAGAACCAGATCAGCACTGGAGAGGAAACCTCAGGTTGCAGCTTCTGCTCCTGAGAAAGACTTAGGATGCAGCAACGCATGAAGTGTATTCCCTTGAATCCCTTCTCAAATCGGAGAGACACTGGCCTTTCCGGAGGCCTCATGAGTGGGTCCTTGAGGTCTCCATCATTACTCGAGAGGTACCTGCCGCAACTCGAGTAAAGCCTGAGGTTTCTCGCCTCCATGCGAGATGAGGACATTTCCGCTGCGGAGTCTCTATGGAAATCACACCTTCCATCTTGAAACACGAAAGCGTTTTTAACACCCATAGAGACACTGGCCTTTCCGGAGGCCTCATGAGTGGGTCCCTGAGTTCTCCATCGTAACTCAAGAGGCACCTGCCGCAACTTGAGTAAAGCCTGAGGTTTCTCCCCTCCAGGCGAGATGAGGACATTTCCGCTGCGGAGTCTCGATGGAAATCACACCTTCCATCTTGAAACTCGAAAGCGTTTTTAACACCCATGCTGCAAGTCAAGAAGTTCTCTGACATATCCTTCTAGACTGGAGTGAAACAATAGGGCTGTCTCTTATACACATCTAGATGTGTATAAGAGACAGGTCTCAAGGGAAATCACATCTTCCCTCTTGAACTTGGGAGGCGTCGTTCAAACCCTTGAGGCTAGTCAAAAAATTCCCTGACGTATCTGTCTCCAATCGAGTAGAACAATGAAGGAATCTTCACAAAGGAAGAGGATCGCCATTTTCCCCCTCTTCAGTGAGAGACGAGGGTTTCTTTCCCTGAGTCGTCGAGAAATGATTCATTCCTTCCCATTGCATCTCAAAAGGAGGCACTCTCCACAGGAACCTCGAGAGGAAATCCAGGGTTCTGGTCGGCAAGAAAAAAAAAAAAAAAGAGGTGCAAAAATCTCAGTTGAATCCAGACGAACGTGTTTAAACTGCAGTTCCTTNAACTCGAGAAGACCCTGCCGCAACTCGTGAAAAACCAGGAGTTTTTGCCCTCCAGGCGAGATGAGGCCCTTTTTGGTTGAAGGGTCTCGAGGGAAATGACACCTTCCTTCTTGAACCTCGGAAGCCTCCTACGAATACTTGCTGCAAGTTAAGACGTTCCTCAGCATATCAGTCTCCACTTGAGTAGAAAAACAAAGTTCCGTGCACTATTCAAGAGGATCCCCAGTCTCCCCTCCTCAGTGTGAGACGAGAGTTCCTTTCCTGCTTCCTCAAGAAATGATTCCTGGCCTTCCCGTCACATCTCAAGAGGAGGCGCTCTCCACAGGAAACTTGAGAGGAACTCCAGGAGTCGGGCAACCAAACCAAAAGAGGCACAAAAGTCTCAGTCGAATCCAGATGAACGTGATTTCCCTGCAGTGCCTTGAATGCCACCCGCTGTATCGACTGACACCATGGTGGCACGTGTTACAGCCCTGTGGAAAAGCCACGTGGGAATGTCTCAGATCCCCGTGTCAACTCGATGGGAAGCCTCAAAATACTACTACAGCCCGGGAAGAAAGCGAACTAGCATTTCTCCACACGAGACAAGGCCTGACTCCCCTGTGGTGACTCCAGAGGAACCTCAAGAACCAGATCAGCACTGGAGACGAAACCTCAGGTTGCAGCTTCTGCTTCTGAGAAAGTGTTAGGATGCAGCAACGAATGAAGTGTAATCCCTTGTATCCCCTCGCAAATCGGAGAGACACTGTCCTTTCCGAAGGCCTCATGAGTGGGTCCCTGAGGTCTCCATCGTATCTCGAGAGGCACCTGTCGCAACTCGAGAAAAACCTGGATTTTCTCCCCTCCAGGAGAGATGAGGACATTTCCGCTGCGGTGTCTCTGTGGAAATCACACCTACCATCTTGAATCTCAAAAGTGTTTTTCACACCCATGCTGCAAGTCAAGAAGTTCTCCGACATATCCTTCTAGACTCGAGTGAAACAAGAAGGTCCCTCCACAACTCAAGAGGAGCCCCGTTTCACTCTCCTCAATGCGAGATGAGCGAATTTCACCTCTTCGGCGAGACATGTTTCCTGGTGTTCCTTTCGCATCTCAAGTGGACGCCTTCTCTACTGGAACGTCGAGATGAACTCCAGGGTTCTTGCAACCATTCCAAAACACCCCCATATGACTCATTCTACTCCAGCTAAAGCTGATTTCGTAGCACTGCCTCGGATGTTACCCTGAGTATCGACTCACACCATGGTGGCCCCTGTGACAGCCTTGTGGGAAAGCTTTGAGGAAAGACACAGATCCCTGTGACACCTTGACGGGAAGCTTGACTCTGCTGCTACAGCTGGGGAGGAAAGCGGACTTGCATGTCTCCACTCGAGATGAGGACGGACTCCCATGTGGAGACACCAGGGGAACCCCAACAACCCTGTCTGCAGTGGTGAGGAAATTTAAAGTTGTGGCCTACGCTCCAGACAAGGACTTAAGATGCGCAACGACTGGAGAGGAATCCTGAAAAGCCCCTCACAAGTCGCGCAAACCCTGGCCTTTCCTGAGGCCTCCTGAGCGGGTCCCTGAGGTCCCCGTCGTAACTTGAGAGGAACCTGCCGTAACTCGAGAAAAACCAGGAGATTCTCCCCTCCGGGCGAGATGAGGCCCTTTTTCGCTGCAGGGTCTCGAGAGAAATCACACCTTCACTCTTGAACCTCGGAAGCGTCCTTCAAATGCTTGCTGCAAGTTTAGAGGTTTCCTGACATATCTGTCTCCACTCGAGGAGAAGAACGAAGGTCCCTGCACAACTCAAGAGGATCCCCATTCTCCCCTCCTCATTGTGAGACGAGGGTTCCTTTCCCTTCTACTTCGAGAAATGATTCTTGGCCATTCCGTCGCATCTCAAGTGGAAGTGCTCTCCACAGAAATCACGAGAGGAACTCCAGGAGTCGGGTCACCAAACCAAAAGAGGCAAAAAAGTCTCAGTTGAATCCAGATGAATGTGATTACCATGCAGTGCCTCGCAAGTCACCCCATGTATCGACTCACACCACGGTGGCACGTGTGACAGCTCTGTGGGAAAGCCTTGTGGGAAAGACTCAGATTCCTGTGTCAACTCGATGGGAAGCCTCACACTGCTACTACATCTTGAGAGGATAACGGACCAGCATGTCTCCACACGAGACAAGGCCTGGTTCGCTTTGGAATCTCCAGAGGAACCTCAAGAACCACGTCAGCACTGGAGAGGAAACCTCAGCTTGCGGCCTCCACTCCTGACAAAGATTTAGGAGGCAGCAACGAATGGAGAGGAATCCCACGAGGGCCCTCACAACTCTGAGAGACACTGGCCTTTCCTGAGGCCTCATGAGTGTGTCTCTGAGGTCTCCATCGTAACTCGAGAGGAACCTGCCACAACTCGAGGACAACCCAGAGGTTCTCTCCTCCAGGTGAGATGAGGACTTTTTCCACTGTGGTGTCTCAACGAAAATCACACCTTCCCTTTTGAAACTCGAAAGCGTTTCTCACATCCTTGCTGCAAGTCAAGAAGTACATCCTTGCTGTATCGACTGACACCATGGTGCCAAGTGTGACAGCCCTGTGGGAAAGCCTCGTGGGAATGCCTCAGATCCCTGTGTCAACTCGATGGGAAGCCTCAAACTGCTTCTATCGCTTGGAAGGAAAACAAACTAACATTTCTCCACACGAGGAAAGGCCTGACCCCCTGTGGAGACTCCAGAGGAACCTCAAGAATCATGTCAGCAGTGGAGAGGAAACTTCAGGTTCCAGCCTTCGCTCCTGACAAACACTTAGGTAGCAGCACTGAAAGGAGAGGAATCCCTCGAGTCCCCTCGCAACTCGGAGTGACACTGGCCTTTCCTGAGAGCTCATGAGTGTGTAGAGGTTCTCCCCTCCAGGCGAGATGAGGCCATTTTCCCCTGTGGTGTCTCGACAGAAATCACACCTTCCCTCTTTAAACTTGAAAGCGTCTCTCACATCCTTGCTGCAAGTCAAGAAGTACATCCTTGCTGAATCGACTGACACCACGCTGGCACGTGTGACAGACCTGTGGAAAAGCCTCGTGGGAATGCCTCAGATCCCTGTGTCAAGTCGATGGGAAGCCTCACACTGCTAATACCGCTCGGAAGGAAAGCAAACTAGCATTTCTACACACGAGAAAAGGCCTGATTCCCCTATGGAGACTCCAGAGGAACCTCAAGAACTATGTCAGCAGTGGAGAGGAAACTTCAGGTTCCAGCCTTCGCTCCCGACAAACACTTAGGTAGCAGCACTGAAAGGAGAGGAATCCCTCGAGTCCCCTCGCAACTCGGAGTGACACTGGCCTTACCTGAGAGCTCATGAGTGTGTCCCAGAGTTCTCCATCGTAACTCGAGAAGACCCTGCCGCAGTTCGAGAGAAACCAAGAGGTTCTCCCCTCCAGGCGAGATGAGTCTCTTTTCGGCTGAAGGGTCTCGACGGAAATCATACCCTCCTTTTTGAACCTCGGAAGCGTCCTACAAACGCTTGCTGCAAGTTAAGACGGTCCCCAGCATTATCAGTCTCCAAGCGAGTAGAAAAACAAAGTTCCCTGCACAACTCAGGAGGATCCCCAGTCTCCCTTCCTCAGTGTGAGACGAGAGGGTCTCGAGGGAAATCACACCTTCCTTCTTGAACCTCGGAAGCGTCCTACAAACGCTTACTGCAAGTTAAGACGTTCCCCGGCATATCAGTCTCCACTCGAGTAGAAAGACAAAGTTCCCTGCACAACTCAGGAGGATCCCCAGTCTCCCCTCCTCAGTGTGATATGAGGGTTCCTTTCCTGCTTCGTCGAGAAATGATTCGTGGCCTTCCCGTCGCATCTCAAGAGGAGGGACTCTCCACAGGAAACTTGAGAGGAATTCCAGGAGTCAGGCAACCAAACCAAAAGAGGCGCAAAAGTCTCAGTCAAATCCAGATGAACATGATTTACCCGCAGTGCCTCGAATGTTACCCCGTGTATCGACTGACACCACGGTGGCACGTGTTACACCCGTGAGGGAAAGCCGCGTGAGAATGCCTCAGATCCCTGTGTCAACTCGACGGGAAGTCTCACACTGCTGCTACAGATGGGGAGGAAAGCGGACGAGCATGTCTCCCCTCCAGACGAGGCCTGAATCCCATGTGAAGACTCCAGAGGAACCCCAAGAAACCTGGCTTCAGTAGAGAGAAACTTCAGTTTACGGCCTATGCACCAGACAAGGACTTAAGATGCGGCACCGACTGGAGAGGAATCCCAAGAAGCCCCTCTCAACTCGCCTTGAGTGTCTCCGCACGAGACAAGGACTGGTTCGCCTCTGGAGTCTCCAGAGAAACCTCAAGAACCACGTCAGCACTGAAGAGGAAACCTCAGGTTGCGGCCTCGGCTTCTGACAAAGATTTAGGATGCAGCAATATATTGAGAGGAATCCCACGAGGCCCCTCACAAATCGGACACACACTGCCCTTTCCTGATGCCTCATGAGTTTGTCCCTGAGTTCTCCATCGTAACTCGCGAGGAACCTGCCAAAACGCGAGAAAAA
This sequence comes from Oreotragus oreotragus, assembly GCA_006410675.1. Taxonomy (NCBI): domain Eukaryota; kingdom Metazoa; phylum Chordata; class Mammalia; order Artiodactyla; family Bovidae; genus Oreotragus; species Oreotragus oreotragus. Next base: position 97,193 of record SJYX01022239.1, read on the forward strand.
ACCAGAGGTTCTCCCTCAAGGCGAGATGAGGCCTTATTCCGCGGGGGTGTCTCGACGGAAATCACACCTTCTCTCTTGAAACTTGAAAGTGTCTCTCACATCCTTGCTGCAAGTCAAGAAGTACATCTTTGCTGTATCGACTGACACCACGGTGACACGTGTGGCAGCCCTGTGGGAAAGCCTCGTGGGAATGACTGAGATCCCTGTGTCAACTCGATGGGAAGCCTCACACTACTACTACCGCTCGGAAGGAAACCAAACTAGCATTTCTTCACACCAGAGAAGGCCTGAATCCCTTTGGAGACTCCAGAGGAACCTCAAGAAACATGTTAGTAGTGGAGAGGAAACTTCAGGTTCCAGCCTTCGCTCCTGACAAACACTTAGGTAGCAGCACTGAAAGGAGAGGAATCCCTCGAGTCCCCTTGCAACTTGGAGTGACACTGGCCTTTCCTGAGAGCTCATGAGTGTGTCCCAGAGTTCTCCATCATAACTCGAGAAGACTCTGCCACAACTCGAGAAAAATCAGGAGGTTCTGCCCTCCAGGCGAGATGAGGCCCTTTTCGGCTGAAGGGTCTCGAGGGAAATCACACTTTCCTTCTTGAACCTCGGAAGCGAACTACAAACACTTGCTGCAAGTTAAGACATTCCCCGGCATATCAGTCCCACTCGAGTAGAAAAACAAAGTTCCCTGAACAACTGAGGAGGATCCCCATTCTCCTCTCCTCAGTGTGAGACAAGGGTTCCTTTCCTGCTTCGTTGAGAAATAATTCCTGGCCTTCCCGTCACATCTCAAGAGGAGGCGCTCTCCACAGGAAA
>SJYX01022240.1:0-12011 GCA_006410675.1 Oreotragus oreotragus
AAGGTCTGACTATACAGCACAGGGAACTATTGGGTTGGCCAAAAGATTCATTCAGGTTTTTCCATAATATTTCACAAAAAACCTCTAATGAACTTTTTGACCAATCCAATATATTCACTATCTTGTAATAATCTATAATGGAAAAGAATATGAAAAAGAATATACATGTATATATATGTGCATATGTGTGTGTGTGACTGACTCATTTTGATCCACACCTGAAACTAACACACTGTAAATCAACTATATTTCAATTAAAAAAATAAAGCAAAACAATCCCCCTTATGCTCACCAATGCCCCCGCAAAAAGCCCAAACAGAAAAAACTCCAATGCCACTCTCTCCAGAATATTAGGGAGTCTGACAAGACATCAGAGAATGACACAGACTTCTGCTTTTATCAGTAGTATAAAATATTCACAAATATTTACTGAGCTCTGAGCTGAATGCCTGGGCTAGACAAATAAATAAGACATAGCTTCTGCTCTAAAGGAGCTTACTATAGTCTACTAAAATAAGGCTTCAAGTCTCAGTGAACATGCACGGCCAGTTGGGATTTTATATTCATAACAAATAACTTTTTTAAAAAGTCTTTCACCTGCGGTTGTTCCAGTAGGTAATTTGTTACTTTACGTCTTTGGGGATGAAATTATTTTCGCACTATGTATAGCTGTCTGGCTCAAGCCTCACACATTTAATGAAAAAATAGAAATCATTCCCAGGGTAGGAGGAGGTATAAGTTACTTTTGCTCAGCTGACTCCTTGAATCCTGAAAACAGTAGCATGTGATATCAAGAATTTGGCAAGTATCGGGAGAAAATCAATTGAGCTTTAACTTAGCATTTCATTGCCTCCTCACAAAATGACCCCAGAAGAGATACAGACATATAAACTTACTGATTTACAGCTTTCACAATATTTCCTCTGTTTCTCTACAATCTATTTGTTCTGCTTTAAGTGTTTCAAATTGTTGCTTAATCTATAAGGATATGTACTATAAATGCTTCCAAAACATGAAAATTCTTCTAGCTGGGGAATAAAGAGATGGTTATAAAGCTTCCTGGAGAGAATTTTCTTTAGTTTAACTCCTGTTCTAAACTGGGTGCAGTTTGATGGTGAGGATGCCTTCCCCATCTGTGTTACTCTGCATCTACTTCAGGACCCAGGGTATGGTAGGTGCTCCAAAAATGTTGGCTGAATGAATGCAGGAATGATGGATGGATACATGTCTAGGTCTTCGAAAAGGAGGTAGTGGGTAAAGATGGGAGAGAGGCTGACTGAGGAGGAAGGACAATCATTTTTACAGTCTGGGTAGTACGGGAGGGTGTGTGTGGAGCACAGTGGCAGGTTAAGGGACACTGGAACATTGGTATAGTGACTGAACGGGAAAGTGTGGTGTCAGAGAGTCTGCGGCCACATTGGGATAGATGTCTGCTTTTCATGGCCTGTGACAGTCAGTTTATAATTTCAACACTTTCTTTTACTTAGTTTTTTAAGGCCACACTAACTCAAGCCTCATAATAGGCTTCCATTTGGCCCCTGTATTAATTTATAGGCATAAAGAAGCCTGCGTTGGGGGCCCACCATGTAAGGATGAGTAGTCTGTGCACTGCACAATTCAGGGGATGCCCACATGCAGGACAACTGTGGCAGCCCTGAGCTCCATGATTCTCCCTATATGCATAATGGAATACATTTACAAATTTATAAACAGGCTGAGAAGTACAGCTTTTTGTGAGGTACTTTTAACTATCCTTTCTCTACTCATTACATATTCCTTAAGATCTAATGAGCTTTCCATCTTTCTCAGTTGTGAGAGTTTTATTGTAAAAACAAAGTGCACTTGTGTGCATGCGTACTTTGCTTCCACACCCTGTAACTCTCAGTGATCATGGGGCATCTGCTTTGAACTGTTTCATACTGGATGGACTTCTGATGTTGGAATGTTTGGGTTCAAATCCTGGCTCTATCACTTGCTGTGTGATCCTGTGCAGGCTACTTAACTTCTCTATGCCTCAGTATCTTTACCTATAAAACAGGAGTAATAAGCGCTTCCACCTTATTGGAATGATGTGAGAAATAATTGAACTAATCTCTGTGAAGAACTTAGCACAGTGATTAGAACAGAGGGAGTATACAGAGGCAAAGGCAATTAGGCTGCTAAAATTATTATTGCTAGTACTAGACCATCAGGTTTGGTCTGCTGGGTAGAATTCCTGAGCCCCTACAACCAGAACTGCCCATATAGGGCCTGTCCCCTTTCCAGTGGGCAGGCAGACATATCCAGGCTGTTCATTCCTTGAGACTTAACCAGACCATTCCCAGCTGTGGGTAGCTATATCACAAACATACACATACTTTAAGCACACACACCTATCCCCTCTATTCCAGGAGCTGCCAACAACTACATATAACATCAAGATGCTGTTAGGGTTCCTTTCCCTGTCTCTTTTTCCAGTCAATTCCATGGAAACATAATTGTTCGATTTAAGAGGGAAATGAGAACTGGGAGGCCTAGGACCTGTATGTGGGTAACAGAACTCTGACTGGTAACAATGAGTTTTGGCAAAAGATGACCACTAGAAAGGAGAGCGAAGACAAGTTTCCTTGTCATTTTTTGGTGGTAGCGGGTCTACGCATGTGCCAGATTGTAAATGGGGTGGGGAATATATTAAATATGGAGAGTGACATGGAAATTCATGACCAAGTAGGTGGTGGGGGTCTAGGGACAGGTAGACAATCAGAGAGGGAAGCTCCCTAGCAGGTTGAAGACCAGGGTCCAACAATGAATAAGGACGAGGGGATTAGAACACATTCTCTCATTTACTCATTCACTGACAAACTGTTGTTGAGCATTGACTGTGTGCTCGCATGTGTTTGTTAGAGGCAGGAATCAGGAGAGAACAGGGTCCCTACCATAAGACAGCGTATGGTCTAATGTAGACAAAAACTGTATTCCCAGTGAGAAATCAGACCCTAGAAGTACTGTAAAGCATTACGGAGGTTGGGGCATAGTATGTGATCTGATGAAGATTTTTTTTTTGCAGAAAATTTGGTGCAGTAGGATCAGTGTGGTTGGGGTACAACATGGGAGTGAAGAGGGATGAGAGAGGAAAGGTAATTAGGAACAACATCATGAAGATTTTCTTAGAATCAAAGATTATGTGTTCTTGATTTTGAGGGCACTCGGCAGCACAAAGCTTAAGCATCAGAGGTCAAGGACTGGAATCCAGGGAAGGAAGTTGGGTGGTAAGTTTTTAAAAATGATATAAATAAATACAAAAAAGAAAAAAGAAAAAAAAAAAGAAAAAAAAAAAGAAAAATGATATAAATATATGAAGAAAACTCAACTGAGAATATTTATTGGAAGGTCCCACCTCCCTTAGGCTTTTTTTAAGAGGTGAAGGACTATCCCTGCCTGTAATGGGGCATTTTCCAAAGAGACCTGACCATCTTCAGGCCTTCCTGGAACCTCTTTCACTTCAGAGTAAACCACGTGGCAGCCTATATATTTGTTGTGGGTGAGTTTTCATAAAGCTGTAAAGAAAAGGAAACCTATCATTTATTAGCTTCCTGTAGCCACGTTCAAATTCCTGAGCCTAGCATTCATGGTCATCCAACCGCTTCTGCCTAAACTCATACCAGTCCCCTACATGGATCCTCCTTTCCAGCCAAACGAGTCTCAGAACAAGTCCTGCACTTTCCTGCTTCAATGCTTCTGGTCCTGTTCTTCTTTAAAGGCTTAACCTCTCTTACCCTCAGTTTCCTCACCCATGGACTCATTTAGGATATTATGTGGGTCATATGTCTGTAAGTACCAGCATAGAGCCTGGCATGAAAACATTATTCAACAAATGTAAGCAACTGCCAAACTCAAGTTCCAGATCCTCGTCTGCATGTCACAAACTTCAGTACACAAATGTTTTCAGGGCTGGGCATGAGATGAGAGGTGAGAAGGGAAGCAGACTGTAAAGGATACACCCTGCTTAGAGGCAGTGAACATAGAAAGAAACAAGAAAAACTACAAAATTAAAATGAAAATAAACACAAAATCATGCAAGGGATCTCATTTGGCTTAAGCCCATCAATCAAAAGTCCCTTTGACTTTTGCCCCCTTATGTTGGATTGCAAATATCCCTCCTTATATAGTTCTCTTTCATCCACCCTACATGAACCTATTTTTCATTTACTTCATATTTTTTATGGTGTCATTGATATTTCAGTATAAAGTTTTTGAGTCTCAAGTTTATTATGTTAATTAAGTCAATCTACATGTATAAACTATCTAGGACATGGCATATAAATGTTCACTTTGTTATTAATAATGATAATAATGATCTTATAAATCTCATAAATTAAGAGACTAAGTCTCTAAGAACTTCAGGAATCTCTTTCCTGCTTGTTCACTTAGTGAAGAACAAATAATAACAATAACAATGGCTATTACTCATTGAGTAATTAACTTTATGACAGAATCTGCTCCGAGTGCTCCCTATACCTTACCTCATTTCTGCCCATGGGAGCCCTTCAGTTAGGCTCTATTAGTATCATACCTACTGTAGAGGTGAAGAAACTGAGGCATCAAAAATAAGTCCCTAAGCTAACTTACAGAGTTGGGAAGTGGCAGAGTCAGGATCTGAATCAGTTGGCCTGGCCCCACAGCCCCTGTACTCAACTACTGCACTGTACTCATTCCAGACAATTTCCATGCAACCTTGAAGCTATGGTGCATTAACTCCTCTGCAACTTTCCCTACAGTTAGTTGAGTTGCTCCCTCTTCTCTACTCCCATAGCACTTGAATATATCTCCCCTATAGCAAAGATCACAGTAAACCTTGATTTTTTATGTATGTGCTTAACTGTATGTGAGTTTCTCAAGGAAGAGTCTGTAAGTTACTCATCATTATATACTTAGCATAGGGCTTGGCACATATTTGATGGGTGAAAATGTGTGTTAAAATTTAATCAAGCTGACAGGACCTCAGTTAAATTTGATGTTCATGATGATGGTGGCTATGAGAGACAGAACACGAATGAATGGAAATTTCAAATGATAAGAACCACAGTGCTAGGCTATTGGCAGTTTATACTCTGGGTTTTGTAATAATCACTATTATTCTTTCCTGGGTTGAAGAAGCCAAAATTACTCCTAAGGTGTCTCATTTAATCAGAGGCCTCAGTTTTTTTTTTAACTACATGCCTTTCTACCCCATCCCTTCAAAGAAGTATTAGTTCACAGCAGATGGGACTGCCCTGTGAAAGCCACAGAAGAAACAAAGGCTGTGCTGAAACCTATGCCACTTAGTGACAATGATTATCATTTCACCAGAGGTTATACAAACCAGCCAAGAAAATGATTGGAGGAGGTTCAGCTCTACCCCAATATGAGCCAAGTATCTATAGTTTATTCTAAGAATGCCTCCTGAGGTGCTTTAAATTTTATAATCTTTCCCTTTCCATTATTTTGCTTGATTCTTACAACAGCTCACAGGTAGGAAGGAGAAGCTCAGGAAAAGGAGGGACTTGCCTCATGCATATGGCCAAGAAAAGATGAAATAAGGACCAGGCCTTATTTTCCATACGATATTTACACAACATGCCAGACAAGAAGGTCAGAGTAATTAATTTGCTCTGGAGAGGTTCCTGCCCACAGTGTGCCCAGATCTGGACTGTGAAGACAGGGAGGTTTTCACACATGATGGAAGAGGAGACCCCAAGACTAGGCCAAGGGACAACATGCTGAGGTCAAAGAAAAGACGGAGGACATGAGTTCAGGACTGGAAGGACACTCTCGGTGATGCTTCCTCTTATGGAGACCACAAAACCTCTGTCACAGAGGAGGTCATATATTGAATTTTATAGGATCAAAAAATTTTTGAACGCTTTCTACATCAGAAACAGAGATGAGATAGGCACGTGTGAGGCTAGAAGACAGAGGAATTTTCAGTTAACATGAATTCCTTTGGCAAACTATGTTAATGTTCTGGTTGTGATTTTAAAGACCTCTTCTCTGCGTTGTCATGATGTCACTAGGAGACACATCTGGTACCTTGTGCCTCTGAACCCCATCCTGGAACCCCATGCTCACCTATACTGGGTTTTCTGTCCACACTCCAGGAAGGAGGAGAAATCCTGAAGCAGGAAATGATTAGAATGCCTTCTTTAGTGTTGGCGTGTAAGCTTGCTTTGTGCTTCTTCCTGCTTTGTCCCTCTGGTTCCTGCAGACTCTGTGGGCCCTCATCTTGGATACTCTTCCCATGGACCATTCTCCTGGGTCCTGGGTGCCAGGCTTGCTCGGACCCTTGGCTCGTTCTGATTCCCCTTGGTCTCCAGTCTGTGGGCCACTCATCTCCCCACTGCTGACCACAGGGCTCAGGCTGGACTCGCTCTGGCTCCTGACTACACCCACTTGCTGCCAGCTGCCTGGAGCTGACAGAGGTCTCCAGTGGACATCTACTTTCTTACAGAATGTGGGAGCAGACCAGACCAAACTGCCTGAAATAAAGTGGCATTTGCTCCATCTGAGAATACATACTGATAAGTCCATGTTCACAAAGATACATTCATGTTCCTGAGCTTTCACTGGATATGATAAAGAGAGAGAGGGAGAGAGAGATGGAGAGTTAGTTAGTTCTTGGCATCTGCAAATGAAATATGAGGCAGAGTCCTAGCAGAAGGCACTGCAGTTTGGGCAGCTGTATCCTATTAAAAAATCATGAGAAAGCTCTGTATTCCTGCCATTGTGTTGAAGAAGGAAACCAAATCCCTTAGCGTTTCCCAAAGAAAACATTTTTGTGACCTAAAGTTCTGTAAAATCTTTTAGGTTCTGTAAATCTGGCAAACGTGGGAACAGTTTGGTAGGTACCTCGCAAGTCCCCGGAGGACACTTTCTTATAGCCCTCACCTCAGGAGGCCCTGGAAGGGGAAGCGAAGTTCCACTCCCTTCTGCTAGGGAGCACCTGTGGGGGAAGTGAAAGCCACCCCAACCGAGGTAATGCAAAAAAGTCCTGATGCTCAAGGAGTGCAGATAAAGCCACCTTTATGGTCACAGCCTGTCTTTCAAAAAATGATCTCATTAGGTAAGGTAGAATCACATATTGGCTTTAATTCTTTTCCTCCAAATTTTTAGACTGTCTCTGGACACTAAAATTAAAATGTAAGCCACATTTTAAAATTAAAATAATAAATCATCTTAAAATTATAATTTAAACAATTCTCAGCAATGAAGTAGGACTCATAAACCTGTTCCTGGTAGCCATTTTGGGTCACTGATGGGGCATTACTTCTCTAGGCATAAAGAAGTTATTTTTATATGCACTGTACCATGATGAAAAAATCCAAATTGCTCTTACATAAAAGAATAGGTTTACATTTTATTTTAGTAATACAAAATGCATATAGATCTAAAAAGAGAGACCTTTTTTTACTAGGGTATTTTTAAAGGCTCTGTGAATATTTATATTCTACTTCTGCATATACGCTGTTCTATGCTTGGAATACTTTGGGCAATAAACTCCAGAGCAGGTCCAGAAGTGGAAACTATATAGTTGCTGTGGTGAGGGAGAGCTTGTTGCCCCTTTCAGTCTGAAAAGTGAAGGTTGAAGGCATAGAAGATTGATGTTTACAAAACTATAAAGAACAGGGCAGGGTGAACACAGCACGGACCTTCCCCAAAGATTAGTCAAAGGTAGCTTTTGCATAAATGAAAAACTCATGAGCTCACACAGTGGGTAGTAATCTGCTACCCATTGGAACAAGAGATGTTCCCATTAGAAAAAAATAAGTTGAAGGGAATATGAATTTAACAATAACTAAATATTGTGGGATTCTGGGAGTGCCTCATAGAAAGCAAACTTATCTTCCCCTATCTCCCAACCAACTGTTCCACGTAGTCATTTTAGAATCAGGCTACTTGGCTAGAGAAACAGCCAGGCCTATGGTCTGATCCACATATGGCAATTCTTTGATTCTTTTATGAGAATGATGGTCTTGGTAAGTGGTCATCTGCCCTCCGCCTTGCTTCCTGTAAAGTAAGGGGTCCATACTGCTGAATTTAATAACTTGAGTATAAAAAACAGGAGACATGGGGACCGTCTTTATTACTGTAACTTGAATACAAAGACCAGCACGAGGTTGGCTCCGCAGCAGCATGCTGGGAATTTAGCACACTACCAGAATTTCGTTATCCCAGTTTGTGATGCCAAATGTACAATTCCATCCTACAGCCTCACTGAGATCTGGCTCCTTCCAACATTTCCCTTTTTTGGGAAGTATTTGAGGAGAGTAGCAAATCAATGAGGAAGGAGAGTATTCCTGGAATATCTATGTCACCTCAAAACATTTCCTCTGTCCCTTTTCACCATACCTCCTCCCACCCTCTCCCTCACTTCATATGGGCAGAAGGGGTGATAAAAGGCACGGCAGGGCATCAGCAGGAAATAATTCTTAGAGGTGGCCCCCTCTAAATTCAACACAAGATCACCTCACTGGCCTGGAACACCTGCTTTTCTTATAGCAAGTGACTAGTTCCAGGCCCAGCAGAGGTACGTGAGAATGTCAACTGGGAACCCAGGGGTGTTAACCCATAACCCATTGCTGTGCTCCTTGGTCTATCCTGGCTAGAAGGCTCAGAACTAATCTGTCCACAGAACTAATCTTCAGAAAACAAAGAGGGAAACAACCTCAACTGTAAATCCCAGCTGTGCCTATAATAAAATAAGGGCTAGCATCTAGTAGATCCCCTTTTCCTTAGACAATTATTTGTGTGCGTGTGGAAGGGAGGGGATTGGTTAAGGACAAATCATATAATTTAAGCATATGAAGAAAATGAGTCCCCTTTCTCTCTTCAAAAATTTACTATTAAATTAAAATGGTCTGTAAGCCTTTGACTCTTCAAGTGTGTATTGAAATGGAACAAAGGACTCGTTTGAGGAGACAGCATTAAGCTGAGTTGATGGAAAGTAAAAACTCTTTAAAATGAAAGCCTTCCCTTTAAGGACTTTGTGTTCTAAATTCAACTACATTCTCTTCTCAGTCACCTTAGGCATTTGTTTTTAATAAGTCTTTACAAAGTCAACAGTTCAACAAAGGACCTCAAAACCGTGCTTCTGACCAGAAAAATAAGTACCAATTCCAGATGTTTCTCATTTCTCCATGTCACTAATTCAAACTCAGAAGTCTCTTGTTTATTGGACATGTATATAAGTTTAATGCTTTACATAACCTCTCTTCTAAGAATCTCCTTTCCTATCTCTGCATCCTTTCTCTTGCCAAAGCCATCTATTTCTCATAGATGGAACTGGATCTTGCTAGCATATCCTATTGTCTCTCTAAGAAATATTTAAACTTATGCCAAAATGAGATTTCATAATGATTTCATTATGAGATTTCATAATCATATGTAACTTTTATCTATTTCTATTAGCATTTAATGAAAGGTTAGGGAAATTCTCTTCTCCAGAAATCCTTAAAAATTGGATACATGCTTTGCTTTGTAAATTGAATAGAGGCTGGGAGGTAAATCACCTTTCAAGGTATTCTTTAGGTCCTTTGACCTTCTGCTGCCTGCACATGAACTTTTGTATTCTGCTCCAAAGGGCAAAACTAATATCAGGCACTATTCCATGATCTCCTAGCTATACAGGTGGGCTATTAATGATGATCTCCACACTTAACTCGTGTCCTTAATTCTACCTGGTGCCATGCTAGAATCCCAGCACTGGCCAAGGGACTAGAAGAACAGAAAGCAAGGAGCTGACAACAATAACAAATCTCCATGGAAAATACAATGTACTTGTGGTAGAATCATGCAAGGGAGATACTCTTTATCTCTCCCTGATGTGCTTGTTTTTAATAGGATGAAGTCTAAAGTGACATTTTTTTTACATGAAATTTTGAATTTATAATTCTGTTAATAAAATGATCTTTAATCATGGCTAAATATTTATTGAGTCAGGCACTGTGCTAAGTGCTCCTGAATTACCTCCATTATTTTTTACAATACTAACAAATAGATTATATTATTTCCATTTTACAAATGAGGAAACTGAGTTTTGGAGACTCTGTTGCCTACTTGCTAAAGAAATATGCATAGTGAAGTGAAGTGAAGTGAAGTGAAGTGAAGTCTGACTCTTTGCGACCCCATGGACACCAGGCTCCTCCGTCCATGGGATTTTCTAGGCAAGAGTACTGGAGTGGGTTGCCTTTTCCTTCTCCAGGGAACTTCCCAACCCAGGGATCGAACCCAGGTCTCCGGCATTGTAGACAGACACTTTACCATCTGAGCCACCAGGGAAGTCCATAGAAACATGCATGGCATAGAGAATAAACCACATATATATTTGCAAATGAGGGGTATCTTCAGCAAAGGTATTATAGGGGGCAGCATTTAGCAGTTATTTCAGAATGACAGCATCCTCATGCACGTTCATTTTAGATTTAGCAGATAATTCATAAATATTGCCAGTTACATGCTAACATGCTAGTGGCTCAGTCATATCTGAGTCTTTGTGACCCCATGGACTGTAGCCTGCCAGGCTTCTGTGTCCATGGACTTCTCCAGGCACGAATATTGGAGTGGGTTGCCATTCCCTTCTCCAGGGTATCTTCCCAACCCAGGGATCGAACCCAGGTCACCTGCATTATAAGCAGATGCTTTACCATCTGAGCCACCAGGTGGCTCAAGTATTCCCAGGGTTACATCAAATTATAGTCAGGCTGGACATGAAATGGCTGCTGGAGAGCTATCTAGACTGGCCACTGGAGTTGGAGATAATGGATAGTGTATAGACCTCAAACATATTTTAAATACAAGGAAACATGAGCTCCTTTTGAAAACACAATCCTTTGCAAATGACTCTTGAGATAACAATTCAAAGCTTTCAGCCCACATAAAACTAATAACTTCCCTTATAGAGAGCATGTCTCATGGATACCAAGTATTAAAGGCAACCATCTTAGAAGACAGGCACCTGTTTATAACTGTGTCTTCTGTAACTTACAGAAGCTTTCTTTCTCAAAGCTAAACAAGGGTTTAAATCAGTTAATTAGTTGATAACGTCTACTGAATGCTTAGTTTTGATGGAGTCCCATATTAGATAGCACTTACATTGTCATAAAGACAGTGTGTTTGTAATGAAGTATGATTCTGCGAAGCCAATTTTGGTTGCTAAATGAGGAATGGATAAACCTGCAGGAAGGAGGAAAAGACAAAGGAGGAAAGAAAGGAAGAAGAGATATCAAATCCACCAAATTCCATCAATCCAGAGGATTTCTGTTCCTTTGGTCCATGAAGCCTATCCTGGACAGTGGTTCTCAAACCCACGTGTACATCAGAATCACCTCTCAGGTTTGTTAAAAGTGCAAGAAAGGGCCTGAGAGTTTGCACATCTAAAGTTTCCCAGGTGCTGCTGCTGCTGAATGTTGGTCTGGAGACCACACTTTAGAACCACTGCTCTAAAATGATTGGGGGTCCTGGTGGATCTTTCCCAGTTTACATTCTAGATATTTGTCCAAAGCTGACACCATCACTGGATTTCCTAAACCTGAGTTCTTTTGAAATATGTTACAGGTTCACATTTAGTACTTCTTACCTTATGAAATTTGATAAGTCTCCAACCAGAAGAAGCTTCATGAGAAAAGAAATGGATGGAAAGGCTGTTGAGAGAAGGATAAGAGGCAATCAAGAGAGGAATATAAATTACTCTATCATTATAATTAATATTCACTTTGGATTGAGTAAACACGATTATCCCAAGGACAAATGAGTTATATTTTCTACCTCGCTTTTTATTAGCAACTTAAATTTGCAGATGAAGAAGATGCAACTGGATAAACATAGTGACTAGCAAAAAAAGAAATTTGATGATTTAGCAATAAATTTTATTGAATAGGAAATGACAATATCAGAGTTACAGCTAACATTCTGAAAAGCATTAATTGATGTTTATTTTGACTTAAGTATTGTTTGTCCAAGTGGAGGTGCCTATTTTAATAACCAAAGTATTACAATTT
>SJYX01022241.1:0-12695 GCA_006410675.1 Oreotragus oreotragus
CTCCGCCCTCCCTGTCGTATTCGCCTGCTTGCCAGGAGATCCCGCGTTCAGCAGGCTGGCTGGTAGACGCGCCCTCCTCCCCAAACGCAGTTGAGACATGCGCAGAATGTCCAGAAGGATGGTGGGAGGAAGACTCCACGCCCCGCACGAAGGGAATCTGCATCTCAGCCTGTGGCTTTGAGTCCTGCTCGTGATCGTTGTGCGGGACAGGTTATGCACTCTTAATTTCGTGAAGTGCTGTTTTAAAGCATTTACCCAGTCTTGACTTGAAACGCCGTGGAGTATCCCTGAGAAGATCTATACCCCGTTTGCTGGATTGAGAGCCAGCAGTTTCACTAGCTACTGAGACTCGCAGAAGACAGCTGAAAAGGGTTTAAATATGGGTTGGTTTGGAAAGTCGCAGAAACCAAAGCTTCGGAAATATAGGCGGCCTTTTGCTGCTGGGAGTGCCAGAAAAATAATACTGATAGCTCCCATTTATTGCTAATCACATGTCAAGGGGTTTGCTTAGTTAATCCTCAACACTGTGAGGAAATATCCTGTTTTGCAGATGAATTGAGGCCCCTCTCCAAAGTAGGGGACTCAAGGAATCTGACTCCAAAGTTTGTGCCTTCTCTATTATCCCCCTAATGTATGTGGAAGCTGGAAGAGAGGGATACGGTTAAAGAAAAGTGTGTGTTACCTATGGATAACGGTTTGATTAAATTCACTCTCCACTCCCAGTCTGAGATCTAGAGACCGCAGTTCAAAAACAACTTGAAGTTAGTCTAGTTATTTTTTATCCAACACTGCAAATTTTAAAGCTCATGGAAACTTCAAAAGATAGCTGATGTACGTGGCTAGCATGGATGTATTATTTATGAGGGTTAAAGGTCTCCGATAAGAGGTTTGATATTCACAGAGCAGTCCTGAGATAGTATTGGCCTTTGAGTGGCTGACTCATTTTTAGAGATGGCAATTGCAGGATACAAAATTGCAGGCAATGGTTTTACACATTTTTGTTTCCTGATTGTTTTGACCTTTTGCCCTACCTTGAGGTTGCAAGAAACTGCTTTTATCTTTACAGTAGACTTTTCCTGTATTGTGACAGTAAGATAAGGTACATCTCAGACCATTCAGTTCAGTCGCTCAGTCTGTCTGACTCTTTGCAACCCCATGAACTGCAGCATGCCAGGCCTCCTTGCCCATCACCAACTCCAGGAGTTCACTCAAACTCATGTCCATTGAGTTGGTGATGCCATCCAGCCATCTCACCCTCTGTCGTCCCCTTCTCCTCCGGCCCCCAATCCCTCCCAGCATCAGGGTCTTTTCCAATGAGTCAGCTCTTTGCATTAGATGGCAAAAGTACTGGAGTTTCAGCTCTAGCATCATTCCTCCCAAGAACACCCAGGACTGACCTCCTTTAGAATGGACAGGTTGGATCTCCTTGCAGTCCAAGAAACTCTCAAGATCTTTTCAAACACCACAGTTCAAAACCATCAATTCTTTGGCGCTCGGCTTTCTTCACAGTCCAACTCTCACATCCATACATGACTACGGGAAAAACCATAGCCTTGACTAGACTGACCTTTGTTGGCAAAGTAATGTCTCTGCTTTTGAATATGCTGTGTGGGTTGGTCATAACTTTCCTTCCAAGGAGTAAGCGTCTTTTAATTTCATGGCTGCAGTCACCATCTGCAGTGATTTTGGAGCCCAGAAAAATAAAATCTGACACTGTTTCCACTGTTTCCCCATCCTATTTGCCATGAAGTAATGGGACCAGATGCCATGATCTTCGTTTTCTGAATGTTGAGCTTTAAGCCANGAAATATTAACTGATTAAGGAAAAGTCCTTTCTATGTCCTTTTCTCTTGTTAAAATTAACCCCAGAGCTTCCCTGGTGGCTCAGTGGTAAAGAGTCTGCCTACCAATGCAGGAGACCTGGGTTTGACCCCTGATCTGGGAGGATCCCACCTGCTGTGGAGCAACAGAGCCGGTGCAACTACAACCATTGAGCCTGTGCTCTAGAGCCTGGGAACTGCAACCACTGAACCCACGTGCCACAACTACTGAAGCCTGGGTGCCTTAGAGCTCGTGCCTCACAACAAGAGAAGCCCACACGCTGCAGCTCAGCCTCCACTCCCCACAACTAGAGAAAAGCCCATGAGCAGCAAAGAGCCAGCACAGCCAAAACAAATAAATAAAGTTGCTTATAAAATTAACCCCAGCTCTCTTTTTGCACTCTATGGTTACCAAACTTAACCTGGGTCCACTCACCTGCTGTGCCAATCTACTGACTTTAGATTGTGGTAAATGATAGTATGGCCTTTATTGCAACATGTCAAAAAGGAGAATGAGCAAGTAATAATGCTCAAAAGACCCAAATTTCGAATCGCTTTCAAGGTAATGTTTTTAAAGGCAACATTTGGCGCAGGGTGAATGACTTTCTTCCTGTTGGTTGGTGGTAAGGTAACAAGTGATGTTTCAGAAATCTTAGTCATTGACCTGCTCGTTCCAACTGTTAGGGAAAGCACACTGACTGAAACCGCCCACCCTGGCCAGGCACTATAGTAACTATTTGCATGAGTAGTTTTACGACAGGAGGTCCTGGTAAGGAACACAGAACTAACAAGCAACCACCAAACGGAAGAGTTCAGGAAAGGTCAAAAGGAGACACCACATGTCCGACCACCTCCCAGAATCCTTCTCGCTGGCATCCATCTTGGCTGAACAAGGTGTGCACCACCAGGAAGGACTCTGAGTCAGAATGATTGGCCAGAGACGACCTGGAAACTAATCCCATCACCATAAAACCCAAGACTGCGAGGCATGTGGCAGAGCAGTGCTCCTGGGTTCTGTTTCTGTACTGTTCTCAGCCCGGGCACCCTTTCCCAATAAAATCTCTTGTTTTGTCAGAACATGTGTCTCCTCAGTCAATTCATTTCTGGCTGTTAGACAAGAGCCCAGTTTCAGGCCCTGGAAGGGGTTCCCCTTCCTGCCACACAACAAGTCTGGGGTCTGTGTATTTGTGATCAGCACGTAGTCACCATCCTTCAGCTGTGTGGCAGTCTTTGTTTCTACGGAAAAACTCAAAGATATGCATCAAATTGTTATGTATATTCCTTGAGGAGGAACTAGGAGTCTGTTTTATTGCTGAACTATTGTTTAAGCTGTCATTACTTTCCTTGTTTGACTGCTTTTCTTTTATTTCTGTATTCCTTCATTTCTCTAATTAGTAACTGCTTTAGTCTGCTGTTTGGAATTCAGGGAAAGGCTAGGAGACAAAAGCCTTTTTCTACAAATAAGAAAGGGAAGACCCCTTAGGGTCCCACTCAGTTCCAATATGAGGACTTTCCAATTCAGTATTCTTGCTAGTTAATCCAAACCCTTCCCATATTACCAGATATGAGAAAAATCTAAATCCTTACATATTTTTTTTCTGTAGAGGATTTTGAAGTGAGCAAGTTTCCGAACCCATTGTGAAATTACTAAATTTACACATTCTTAGCCATCTGCACTTGAAGGAAATATAAGGTGGTAAAAAAAAACTGANCATATTACCAGATATGAGAAAAATCTAAATCCTTACATATTTTTCTTCTGTAGAGGATTTTGAAGTGAGCAAGTTTCCGAACCCATTGTGAAATTACTAAATTTACACATTCTTAGCCATCTGCACTTGAAGGAAATATAAGGTGGTAAAAAAAAAACTGAGGCAAGTCCCTTATCCTCTGTAAAAGATTAATAATGCAAGCTTCAGTTAAATACAGTTAGGAGACCAAAACGGGGAGCTCTCCCACACTGTGATGATAGCAGACCTCAAGAGGAAGAAAGACTCCTTTTATTTTCCTGGCAAGGACTCAACCAACGAAAACTCATGGGCATATTGCTTACTATAGCCTGTCCAGCTTCCTTTTTTCCTGTGTAAAGCGTTCTCCTTCTCTTGCTGTGTGGGGGAAATTGCACATGACTCACCATGGTTGCAGACCCAGAATTGCAATTCTCAACAGATCCCAAATAAGCCCATCTTTTCTGGATAAATACCTGGCAGCTCATTTCTTTCAGGTTAACATCTCTTTGAGTCTCAGTTCTGTTATCTGTAAACTAGGGATATTGATACTTAACCTTGGCAAACTGTAGTGAGTTAAGTAACATTGGAGCCTCTGCTTACTCACCACCCAATAACTTAAGTTTCCTCACCAAATGTAAAGTAATCTCAGAGTCTCCAGCTGGTATGTATTATAATCGTTCTTGAGTTTCCTTGGACTCACCATAACAATATAAATAGACGTTTTAAAAATATTTATTTATTGGGTGTACTGGTTGAGGCATGTGGAATCCTTTTTGTTGCAGCATGGGGAATCTTTAACTGCAGCGTGTGGCGTCTAGTTCTCTGGTCAGACCCAGGTCTGGGATCAAACCCAGGTCCCCTGCTTTGGGAGGGTGGAATCTTAGCCACTGGACCACCAGGGAAGTTTCTATAGACATTTAGAGTATTGTTCAAAAAAGGGGGGAGGCTTGTGTTCAGGTGTTGACCATCTGGTGATGTCCATGTGTAGAGTCTTCTCTTGTGTTGTTGGAAGAGGGTCTTTGCTATGACCAGTGCGTTCTCTTGGCAAAACTCTATTAGCCTTTGCCCTGCTTCATTCTGCATTCCAAGGCCAAATTTGCCTGTTATTCCAGGTGTTTCTTGACTCCCTATGTTTGTTTTCCAGTCCCCTCTAATGAAAAGAACATCTTTTTTCGGTGTTAGTTCTAAAAAGTCTTGTAGGTCTTCATAGAACTGTTCAACTTCAGCTTCTTCAGCATTACTGGTTGGGACATAGAATTGGATTACTGTGTTATTGAATGGTTTGCCTTGGAAATGAACAGAGATCATTTTGTCATTTTTGAAATTGCATCCAAGTACTGCACTTCAGACTCTTTTGTTGACCATGATGGCTACTCCATTTCTTCTAAGGGACTCCTGCCCACAGTAGTAAATATAATGGTCATCTGAGTTAAATTCACCCATTCCAGTCCATTTTAGTTTGCTGATCCCTAGAATGTTGATCTTCACTTTTGCCATCTCCTGTTTGACCACTTCCAATTTGCCTTGATTCATGGACCTGACATTCCAGGTTCCTATGCAATATTGCTCTTTACAGCATCAGACCTTGCTTCTATCACCAGTCACATCGACAGCTGGGTATTGTTTTTGCTTTGGCTCCATCCCTTCATTCTTTCTGGAGTTATTTCTCCACTGATCTCCAGTAGCATATTGGGCACCTACCAACCTGAGGAGTTCCTCTTTCAGTATCCTATCATTTTGCCTTTTCATACTGTTCATGGGGTTCTCAAGGCAAGAATACTGAAGTGATTTGCCATTACATCTAAGAGGTGGTAATAGAAATAAGTGGTTGGTTGTGGGAAGACTGTTACAGGATGGAACTAGGATCTGCTGGCTGCAGTGTGCAGTAAAGGGAATCTACTGACATCAGGTTTAGGGGAAAGATAATGCAGTGTTTATTGTAGGTATCAACTAAGGAGTGCAGGTCTCTAATCCTCAGAAGACCTGAATTGTCCTATGGCTTTCAAGGAAAGATTTTTAAAGACAGCATGAGGGAGAGAATTGCTGGGTGTGTGATTGGCTCAGGGACATTTTTTTGATTGTTTGGTGGTGAGGTAATTAGGAGTCAACATCATCAACCTTCTGATTCCAATCGGTCTGGGGTCCACATGCTTGTAGGCAGTATACAGTTAACTTCTTCTACCTGGTGGAAGTTTCAGTAGCTGCAAAACAGCTCAAAAGGGTGTGGCTCACAATACTAACTATAGCCCTTGGGAGGTTAGTCACTAAATCGTGTCTGACTCTTGCAACCCCATGGACTGTAGCCTGCCAGGCTCCTCTGTCCATGGGATTCTCCAGGCAAGATTACTGGAGTGGGTTGCCATTTCCTTCTCCAGGGGATCTTCCCAACCCAGGAATTGAACCCTGATCTCCTGCACTGCAGGCAAAGTCTTTACCAACTGAGCTACAAGGGAACAAAAGCTCTTTGACTTTGTTTAATGGCTAGACTATGTCTGATCAACCATTTTCCTTTTCTTCTGCATTTACTGACCTGATTAATTTATTCCTTGAAACTCTGGCAAAGCCTAGGAAGCTGAAGGGGTTTTTGTTTGTTTGTTGTACAAGCAAGACCCAGGCAAGAAAGAAATTCCCTGGCAGCTCAGTAGGTAGGACTCTGTGCTTCCACACTGCAGGGAGCATGAGTTTGATACCTGGTTGGGGAACTAAGATCCCACATGCCATGTGACCAAAAAAGAACAAAGGAGGTAATTAGAGGACATGAGGGATAGGGAATATGTCCCAGGAAGGCCCCATAAGCTCTGGTTACACTTGCACCTAAAATAGAGTAGGAAGGGAGAAGGTAAGAGCGATAGGACTGCTGAGTTAAGGGGCCTTCTTGGCTTATCCCAGGAAAACAGAAATTTGTGTTTTTGTAGCATCTTACAGATTACAAAGACTTCCTATAATCCCAGAAGTAGATTTTGGGTATATTATTTTTATTTTATAGAGGAAAAAAGCCAGGAGAATCTAAGAAACTTGCCCAAAGTGAACTAACTCCTAAAGATTGAGCCAAGCTTTAGTTACAGGACTAGTTACATCAAAGCCAGTAAACTATTATACCTCCACACTCTCTCTTTTCAATATTTGGGACAAATAAAATCCATACTTGAAGTTAGGAGTAGCCTTAGACAGTGACTTTCCCCTTCCCTTGCCCTGTCCAGCCCCTCAGCTGTAGAGCAAATTTCCCTGCCTCCCCCCAAATTTTTTTCTTTGTAGTTTTAAAAACCACTGTCTTTGTATTCAGACAACTTGCCCTCCGTTTCATGAGTTGTTTTTTTGTTTTGTTTTTTTTTTTTGCCTGTTCCTCTTCTGTGACATCCCTTTTAAGTATTTGCCAGTATAACATGTCAACTTAAAAAATAGTCACAACCCAAAAGTTGAGACTCATCTCACACACTAGCACAATAATACTCAGAATTCTCCAAGGGAGGCTTCATCAGTACATGAACCAAGAATTACCAGATGTTGAAGCTTGATTTAGAAAAGGCAGAGGAACCAGAGATCAAATTGCCAACATTCGCTGAATCATTAAAAAAAAGCAAGAGAATTCTAGAAGAACATTTACTTCTGCTTCACTGACTATGCTAAAGCCTTTGGGATCACAACAAACTGTAGAGAATCCTTAAAGAGATGGGAAATACCTGACCACCTTACTGGTCTCCTGAGAAATTGGTATGCTGGTCAATAAGCAACAGTTAGAACAGGGCATGGAACAACAGACCAGTTCCAAATTGGGAAAGAAGTATGTCAGGCTGTATATTGTCACCCTGTTTATTTAACTTATATATAGAGTGCATCATGTGAAATGCTGGACTGAATGAAGCACAAGCTGGAGTCAAGAGTGCCAGGAGAAATATCAATAACCTCAGATACACAGATGACACCACCCTATGGCAGAAAGTGAAGAAGAACCAAAGAACCTCTTGATTAAAGTGAAAGAGGAGAGTAAGCGAAAAAGCTGGCTTAAAGCTCAACATTGAGAAAACTAAGATGGTGGTATCTGGTCCCATCACTTAGTGGCAAATAGATGGGGAGACAATGGAAACAGTTACAGACTTTATTTTCTTTGACTTGAAAATCACTGCAGATGGTGACTGTAGCCATGAAATTAAAAGATGCTTACTCCTTGGAAGAAAAGCTATGAGAAACTTAGACTGCATCTTAGAAAGCAGAGACATTATTTTGCCAACAAAGGTCCGTCTAGTCAGAGCTATGGTTTTTCCAGTAGTCATGTATGGATGTGAGAGTTGGACCATAAAGAAAACTGATGCTTTTGAAGACTCTTGAGGGCCCCTTGGACTGCAAGGAGATTCAAATAGTCAATCCTAAAGGAAATCAGTTCTGAATATTAATTGGAAGGCCTGATGCGGAAGCTGAAATTCCAATACTTTGGTCTCCTGATGCGAAGAATTGATTCCTTAGAAAAAAACCCCGATGCTGGGAAAGATAGAAGGCAGGAGAAGGGGACGACAGAGGATGAGATGGTTGGATGGCATTACTGAATCAATGGACGTGAGTTTGAGCAAGCTCCGGAAGTTGGTGATGGACAGGGAAATCTGACGTGCTGCATCGGGTTGCAAAGAGTTGGAGATGACTGAGCGACAGAACTGAACTGAACTGAAAGGTTGAGAGTTTTATTTAATTTGGTGGGAATTTGGGGGACTTCAAACCCAGGAGATAGCATTTCAAGTGACACTGAGAAAACTGCTCCAAGGAGGAAAGGAAAGGACCCAGGTTATATAGAAGTTTTGCAACAAATAGCAGATAGTCTGAACATCAAAAGATTGTTGTTAATTAAAGAAAACCAGATATCATAAGTTAAGGAATTTAGCGCTTTTCTATGTATGAGAAGATGCAAGAGTCTGGACTCACTGAAATCATTCCTTTCATATGCATCTCAGCTATCCTCAGCCAGTATCCAGTGATTTTCACATCCTGAGCTCTCTTGGGGCTCCCCGTAGGACGTGACTGCAGCCTCATGGCTGTTGGATCACAGGTATTCATCCCACGAGTGCCTTTATGGCTTGGGCAGGAATTTCTGATGACTGTGACATTCTTGTTTACTGATATGGCAGGAAATATTTCATGACTCAAGAAAATCCTATCTGCCCCCCTCTCCTCTGCTTACTGGGCTTCCCTGGTGGCTCAGATGATAAAAAATCCACCTGCAATGCAGGACACTTGGGTTCAATCACTGGGTTGGGAAGATCCCCTGGAGGAGGGCATGGCAACCCACTCTAGTATTCTTGCCTGGACAATACCCATGGACAGAGGAGCCTGCAGGCTACAGTCCATAGGGTCACAAAGAGTTGGACACAACTGAGCGACTAAGCACACATATACCAGGCGATGGCACCCCACTCCAGTACTCTTGCCTGGCAAATCCCATGGACAGAAGAGCCTGGTGGGCTGCAGTCTGTGGGTCGCTAGGAGTCGGACACGACTGAGCGACTTCACTTTCACTTTTCACTTTCATGCATTGGAGAAGGAAATGGCAACCCACTCCAGTATTCTTGCTTGGAGAATCCCAGGGACGGGGGAGCCTGGTGGGCTGCCATCTATGGGGTCGCACAGAGTCGGACACGACTGAAGCGACTTGGTACCAGCAGCAGCATACCTTTGCTTATTATCACTCTGATTAACCATCCTGGCCTCAAACTCTGATTTTTAGAAGCTGTGTTCGCTACTCCTTACAGGATGTGATTTCAAGCCTTTTCACAGTTCCCCTGGTTGTTCTTAATGGATTTGCACAAGTTAGTCGGTATCCTCAAAACACTAGAACCAAGCAGCAGAGGCAGGAAAGGTAGGAGGACTTACCTCTTCTTTCCCTATTCTTCTGTTAAATGAGGTCCCACTGCCAGCTATTTTTTAAAGGAGTGACCCATATAAGCATGACTTTCAAACTTCTCTTTCTGGATTAATCTTTTTTAAAAATTATTTGGCTGCACCAGGTCTTACTTGCAGTATGTGGGATCTTAGTTCCCTGACCAGGGATGAAACCCAGGCCCCATACATTGGGAGCTTGGAGTCTTGGACACTGGATTACCGGAAAATCCCTGGATTTATCTTTTTATTCAGAATATAAGTTTACACAAGATTTTCTGATACTTTCATAGTGTACACATATCAAGTTTACAAATTAGATGAAATATACTTACAGCATTTCACAGCTTTTTTGATATCAGTAGCTTTTATCAGTGGTATACGTTACTGTACAAGGCAGGGGAGGTTTAAGATTTTAGACATGAGACAAACACCTGCTTATCAAGCTTCCTATTGCTGTTAAATGGACCTGCCTAATTATATCAAAGCCTAGATCCTAAATGAATCCCTAAGAACTCTATATAAGTATATTCAGCTGTTTCCAACATAGTAACCTATCCCCAAGCTGCTGAATACTTGAAATAAAATACCAGATCTAATAAGAAAAAATCATTTGATATCAGTAGCTTTTATCAGTGGTATACGTTACTGTACAAGGCAGGGGAGGTTTAAGATTTTAGACATGAGACAAACACCTGCTTATCAAGCTTCCTATTGCTGTTAAATGGACCTGCCTAATTATATCAAAGCCTAGATCCTAAATGAATCCCTAAGAACTCTATATAAGTATATTCAACTGTTTCCAACATAGTAACCTATCCCCAAGCTGCTGAATACTTGAAATAAAATACCAGATCTAATAAGAAAAAATCCTACATTTAAAATTTTATGTTGATTACATGTTGAAATAATATTTTAGATAAGTATTCTGTTAAAAGAAGACATTATTAAAATTAACTTCACTTTTTTTTAAATGTAGCTACTAAAAAATGTAAAATTATATATATGGTTCCTGTTAAACATCTCTTAGAAGATGCTGCTTAGAAAGTCTTGTGCAGGCACAGTTAGAAAATACTTTCCAGTTGAGCTGGCAAGCTTGAAAGTCCTATAGAATCATTTTCTATTGGACTTCATTTTTTTGTTGTTCTTTGCTAAAAGTTTATTTTATTGAAGTATAGTTGATTTACAGTGCTGTATTAATTTCTGCTGTATGCAAAATAATTCATATATATATTCTTTTTCATTTGGTTAATTATAGGATATTGAGGAAATACAGGTGGACCTTGTTGTTTATCTATTCTACACATACTAGTTTGCATCTGCTAATACCAAACTCCCTATCCTTCCCTCCACCCACCCGTGAGAGCCACAAGTCTCTTCTCTATACCTGTGAGTCTGCTTCTGCTTTGTAAATAAGTCCATTTGTGTCATATTTTAGGTTCCACATATATATGATATCATATGGTATTTGTCTTCTCTTTCTGACTTACTTCACTTAGTATTAATCTCTAGTGGACTTGACTAATTTCTTATGTGGTTGTTGTCTTCTGTAGTTTTTCTCAAGCTTTATCTCTCCACGTATATTTAATTTTTTCTGTTTCTGTATACATGAAACACATGTTTCTTGCTTTCATTAGACTTGAAATTATTGACAACATTGGCAAATTATGACATGAGAATTCATATGTATACAGTTTCCAGAGCAGAATTTGCCACCCTGAAATGTGTCTCTTTGGCATATTGTTTTAAGCTGGCTATTTTCTGAGAAAGAGCACACATCAGAAGTGCTCTGAAAACCAATAATACTTGCGCTTTTGTGAGAAACGTTACATTTGTAAGGGAAATCTCCGTTTGAAACAGCATCTTCCTCCCTGCCCCTGGAAGAAGAGGTTTACCAAATCTAACTCCCTGGTGGCTCAGAGGTTAAAGCGTCTGCCTCCAATGCAGGAGACCTGGGTTCGATCCCTGGGTCGGGAAGATCCCCTGGAGAAGGAAATGGTAACCCACTCCAGAATTCTTGCCTGGAGAATCCCATGGACNAAAAAAAAAAAAAAATACCTGCCTGCAATGCAGGACATGTGGGTTTGACCCCTGGGTCAGGAAGATCCCCTGAAGTAGGGCATGGCAACCCTCTCTAGTGTTCTTGCCTGAAGAATACCATGGACAGAGGAGCCTGGAGGGCTGTAATCATGGGGTCGCAAGGAGTCAGACATACTCGTTTAGGGCTTCCCTGGTGACTCAGCTGTAAAGAATCCTTGAGCCCTGGGTCGGGAAGATCCCCTGGAGAAGGAAATGGCAGCCCATTCCAGTATTCTTGCCTGGGAAATTCCATGAACAGAGGGGCCTGGCAGGTTACCTTCCATAGGGTTGCAATAGACTCAGACACAATTTAACAACTAAAAAACAGCAACATATTTTAAAAATATAACTGTTTGGAAAATAAAAGTTGAGATAGGCATGAGAGATCAAAAGAGTTACAGGGAGGGCATTCCTGTGTATCAGGGATTTACAACCTACTGTTACGTGTTTTGTACAGATGGGGAAAGTCTTCAAGTTTCAGAGAGCTTATGGGACCTGCCCACAGTCTCCCAATTAAGTAAGTGCTAGTTAGAATTTGGGAGAATGGCATTGAAACATGCATACTATCAGGAAGAAATGAATCACCAGTCTATGTTCGATACAGGATACAGGATGCTTGGGGCTGGTGCACGGGGATGATCCAGAGAGATAATATGGGGTGGGAGGTGGGAGGGGGGTTCAGGACTGGGAACTCATGTACACCTGTGGCTGATTCATATCAATGTATGGCAAAACCAATACAGTATTGTAAAGCAAAATAAGGTAAAAATAAAAATTAAAAAAAAAGAATGAATGAAAAAAAAAATTTGAACTGGAACACACATCCACCTGGAAACAAAGTCCAAGATTTTCTAAGAATAATCGATACCTGTTTTTATTTGTAGGTGAAATGGTGTACTTTGAGCCAATGGAATAGACAGATTTTCTTCTGCTGCTTCCTCTGTATTCCTTAGGAAATTTAAGATTTTCTGCTATGACCAGAATACAAACTATGTAGTAACGATCATTACTATCAGCAGGTGGAGGAAAACAAGCCTATGGGGGTCAGAGGTGATTTTAGGCTTCCCTGGTGGCTCAGAGGTTAAAGCGTCTGCCTCCAATGCGGGAGACCCGGGTTCGATCCCTGGGTCGGGAAGATCCCCTGGAGAAGGAAATGGCAATCCGCTCCAGTATTCTTGCCTGGAGAATCCCATGGACGGAGAAT
>SJYX01022241.1:12785-31436 GCA_006410675.1 Oreotragus oreotragus
TCCTTCCAAAGAACACCCAGGGCTGAGCTCCTTTAGAATAGACTCACCTAGAGCGAGACATCCTGGAGTGTGAAGTCAAGGGGCTGTCTCTTATACACATCGATATGTGTATAAGAGACAGGGACACGACTGAGCGAATTCACCTTCACCTTCACCTTCACAACATATTAAATACTGATTTCCACCAGAGAGAAAATGTATACAGTAATAGCTATTTAGAAGTTTGAGAGTTAAGTTTTTCCTGAGGATTAACATTTCTACACTGAGAAATTTCCAACAGGAATTTCTCATTGTAAGCTTAGTTTATGATCTAACAGAATTTTTCAAAAATCATATAGATAGCTTGGATGAAAGAAGTCTTTGAAAATTTACCACATCATTAAATCATCCTTACCTTTTTAAAATATATAATTTTAGAAGACATATATTTTCTCTAATATGTATTTCATTAACCTATGTGACTACATGTCAGTATCAATTATTGGAAAACTATGTAACTATTAGAAAACTTTGTTTCTATATTTCTATATGTCAAACAGTTCGAGATTTTTTTTACAAATACTAAAATGAAATCATTTTCATTCCTGAATTTATATCTCTGTCAGCAACCAAACTGGTTCTAAAACAAACAAGTTTTGCAAAAATGCCCCTGATGAATAATAATAGTGAGAAATCAAAAAGATGATGGTTCCTTAGAACAAGTAAAATGTGCAAATCATTATTTTTAGCACTTTATCTTCCAAATTATTAATTTGTTATTAAGATTTTCTATACTCTCTCAAATGACCAAGAAAAAGATATTCTAGTTAACTCAGAATTCTGGTTAATTTTGGGCCAGTTTCAAAGAAGTTTTATATGTCATATATCATCCTATCATATCTATCGTTTATTGAATAGTTACTTTGCATACTGTGCTGGACTTCAATGCATCATCTCATTTAAATAAGGACTTCAATGCATCATCTCATTTAATTTTCATCACAACCATGTAAAATAAGATGCTATTTTTATCCTTATTTTATAGGCAAGGAGCCCAAGACTTTAGAGAAGTTACTTAGCTTTCCCAGTGTATTTTCACCAGAAAGTCAGTCACAGAGCCTTTAAAGGTCTCTTGGATCTTAAAGTCCATGCTCTAAACTACTTACACTTCATTTAACATACAAGTTCTACTAGCCATGGTCACCTTTTTCTTTGCTCATGTAGAAGTTACTTCTGGTTATAGTTCTACATTTATATTAGGGATTTTTAAATGAAAGAAAGACAGACAATGTAACTCTTTTACACTTTTTTATACATTTTCTCAACATAGAAGGCCTTGACTAGTGTTTTACTCTTAGCAATGTCAATTTTATAAAACTATATTTTTAAATTAAAATTCGATAAAATATCTCCTCAAAAGGGGCAAGGGTCTGTAGTTTTAAACAACAGCGATTGTGATTTACCCCATCTTCAGTTTCCCTCAGTTTCAGCTCATTTGTAGCCTAAATTAGGAGTAACAGAATTGGAAAGTAAGTAGTCTGTTTCTAATGAAATCAAATAAATGACAAAAGGGAAGTGAAACTTTAACCCAAAATCAATGGAAATTAAGCTGTATAGGGTTGAAGTGGAGTAAAGAGAGCATTTTCATATTTTTCTTTTTTTTTTTTTAAGTAAAATGACTATATTTTAGTGTTTGAGTAAATTTATCACATTATCACTGACTTGTACCCAGAGTCCAGGCCTACTTGATATCAGGTAGATTAATATATCATATCC
Organism: Oreotragus oreotragus; assembly: GCA_006410675.1. Classification (NCBI taxonomy): domain Eukaryota; kingdom Metazoa; phylum Chordata; class Mammalia; order Artiodactyla; family Bovidae; genus Oreotragus; species Oreotragus oreotragus. The sequence continues at coordinate 14,541 of SJYX01022241.1, forward strand.
TGAAAGCTGTTGACTCTTTCATTGTCTCCCTCCATTTCACTCCTTAACTCATTCACCTGTTTTTCCACTTGGTAAAAGATTTCTTGGGGAAAGGGAAAAACCTAGTTCAACTTTGGGAACAATCTCCTAGTATTTTAAGAAGTGAGCAGATGAATACACATGAGCAGCTAATGGTGGTAACAACCCATTAAAAGGATAGGTAGTTTTATCCTGAAACATGTTTAAGTGATCTCTCTCTTTTTCTCTCTTCAGCTTTAATTTTTTTCTTTTCGCTTAACTTTTTATCACTCCCCCAACTTGACTCAAGGGGACTTTTAAGTAAAAAATGACCAAAGGGCACTCAGTTATCAACATACTGAAAGAGGACTCCTACATAGCTCACTCTCTAGTCAACATTTATCACAAAAACATCCTCATTAAAGTTTGCTTTTGAACTGTGGTGCTGGGGAAGAATCTTGAGAGACAGCAAGGAGATCAAACAGATCAATCTTAAAGGAAATCAACCCTGACTATTCATCAGAAGGACTGATGCTGAAGCTGAAGCTCCAATACTTTGGCCACCTGATGCGAAGAGCCAGCTCATTGGAAAAGACCTGATGCTGGGAAAGACTGAAGGCAAGAGGAGAAGGGGATGACAGCGGGTGAGATGGTTGGATGACATCACTGATTCAATGGACATGAGTTTGAGCAAACTCTGGAAGATAATGAAGGGCAGGGAAGCCTGGCATGTGGCAGCCCACGGAGTCTCAAAGAGTCAGACACAACTGAGTGACTGAGCAACAACAAAACGTTGTTTGTAAGAGTCCTCGTTGGCTCGAAGCATTTCACTTATGCAGTTTCAGATTATTAGAGCAGTTTTTGTAGAAAAGGGCACCCCACCATTCCTTGCTGTTGTCTTTTCATGACTGTAGTCTTGAACATCTTCTACTGCAAATTTCCTGGAAGATGGGGAATTTAGTAACATAAACCAGATGGCAGGGAGTGGTGACTGAAATGTCCCCAAAGAAAGTCTGATTCCCTCTAGCTCAGAATGCAAATCATTTTCAAAAGTCATCATTGTTGTTAACTTGCCGCCCTGGGGCAAGCCTCTAGCAACTTGGACAGTGAGGACTGAATTTCAGCTCTGCCACTGAGGGGCCAGAGTGAACCATGCAGCACCCCTGGATCCTAACAAGCCTCTGGAGGCTAAACTGCCTGAAATTCAGGAGACCAGGGTTTGATCCCTGGGTTGGGATGACCCCCTAGAGAAAAGAATGGTTACCCACCCTAGTGATCTCCCTTGGAGAATGCCATGGACTGAGGAGCCTGGTGGGTCTCAAAGAGTCAGACACAACTGAGCAGCTAACACTTACTTGATTTTGCATCAAAATCTTGCTATGTTTGATAGGTAGAGTCACTTACAGTTTTAAGTATCAATAAATCAAAATGTCCAAAATAGTTATGAAGATCATAAAATGATTTATTGAGAAGAGTTGAATGCACTCTGTTAAATACGGATAGAGATTTTACACACTAATAATTTTTACAACACATGAAATAACTACAAAAGATATGAAGTAGGAAGCTTAATAATTCCAGTCTTACCTCCTGGAGGATCTGATTTGATATTAATCCAAACAACCTTCAAAGTGCAAATTTCATTTCTCTCCTAATGCTGCTTTCTATTCTCCCTCTTTCCTTTTTGTGACCCTGTACTGACATGAACAGTAACTGTCTGCTGCTGCTAAGTCACTTCAGTCGTGTCCGACTCTGTGTGACCCCATGGACGGTAGCCCACCAGGCTTCCCCATCCCTGGGATTCTCCAGGCAAGAATACTGGAGTGGGTTGCCATTTCCTTATCCAATGCATGAAAGAGAAAATTGAAAGTGAAGTCGCTCAGTCTGTCCGACTGTTAGCGACCCCATGGACTGCAGCCCACCAGGCTACTCCGTCCATTGGATTTTCCAGGCAAGAGTACTGGGGTGGGGTGCCATTGCCTTCCCCGAGTAACTGTCTAGGATCATTAAACCAAGCTGTTGCAAAAGCTGGTCCGTCGATTCAGTATTTGGCTGAAGAATAGAAGGCTGGCTATTCAGTGAAAGTTTTGCTTTCATTTCTGTCAAGCCAGCAAATAATAGCAACACTCTAGCTTTGCTGATAAAAGGAACAAAGAAAATAAACCAATACCTTTTGATGACATTTCTATTGCAAAAAGGGGAGGTATTTTCTCCCTTTTCCATCCTTTTCTGGCATTAGAAAGTATTAAGACCTAGAACATGGTTCGTGTCTGAGTAAATGCTTATAAACAAAATCCTTAAAAATAAATAATTTTTCTTCTCCCAGCTCTTCAGTTCCAACTCTGTTCTGCTCCAGACTCTCTTCTCTTCCCACTGTGTTCCACGTTGTTATCTGCTCGATACAATTACTTTCTTTATAAGCTAGCCTATTCAGAGAAGAAAGATGTTGACTGCTTTGTAACCTTCCTGCTGCATAAGCAGGGTTCTGATTTAGTTCCGAGCTGCCAGGGCTGAGAAAAGGCTTTCCGTAAGTCGCAGTGCCCTCTCATAATATATTCCGCCATTTTCTTGCTTATGTTTTGCAGAAGTATCAATGCTGCATATTTTCACAAGCCCAGTTTTCTACGGGAAAAGGAGTTTGTGTCCTCTGATGCTTTTCTGGCTGGGGGTCTTATGCCTGTGTTCTGGTCAGTGGAGCTGGATCTCATCTCTCTGAAAGGCAGTGCAGTGTCAAGTAGTAGGTTTTGGGTTGTCTATGGATGTTTTTCCCTTTCACAAGCTGAGAATGTAGCCAGATCTTGCAGTTCTTTGTCTTTGAGCCCTTTGCATTACAGCAGGAAGCAGCGGATATGAGGCAAGAAATGACAACTCCTTCTAAGACTTTTGTTTGTGATAGTCTTGGCTTAGTGAGAATTATGTAGAAAGTGGGAATGAGAGGGGTAAGTGCTTGAATTTTAGTAGGTAAAATTTGTGGGATCCAAGGAGAAAGAAATGCTCTTGAGACAATGACATGGGGTGGGTTATGAGTGGGGTTTCTGTCCCACTAGGTACATTCTGGGACCTTAAGTAGTACCTGAGGAAGTGAAGAACCCTATCAATAAATGAGATTGAATTTCCCATGATAGGAGGCTTAGCCCAAAGTAAAGTTGCTTACAATAAATTTCAGGCTTAGTACAACGGTACCATTTATAAAAGTACTTGCTTGGGCAATGATCAATGCATAGCATAAAATGAGAAAAAAAATTATATATAGAATATGAGAAATAGAAGTGACTTCTATGTTCATTTAGTCTAGACTCCTCAGTTTTAGATTATGAAACCAGTGTTTAAGATATTTAAAAGAACTTGTTCCAAGTTCATGGCCTAAAGCCAGTGCAGAGCTGAGAAAGTGGGTTATCATCCTACTGTGCATTTTCCTTTCAATCTCATCATTTGAGAAATTCAGATATATTTGTAGCAATTAAAATTAAAATACATTATTTCATCATAACCATGAGTAGCCCTTATCAAAATAAAATCTCTTACTTTTGAAATGAAATAAGGACATCAAAACTACAAATAATATCTAGCTCTAATAGTGGAGGTAAAAAAAAAAAAGAACCATGGCTACTGGAATGTTCTAGTTTTTTCCCATTATACAAATTGTGAGGAAAATGATGAGCTACATTATCAACAGCTAAGGTAGTTGCTATTATATTTTCTGAGAATGAAACACCTAAAGCATCTTCATGGTACATATGAGTGTATAAGTGTATGAATAGGCAGACACACACAAAGAAATCTGTCAGCTATCAAACACTGTGGGGTTTTCTTTCCAGGAGTGTGCAAACCTACTTAAGAGTTAAAGAAGAAATTTTTGTATATCTTCTGATTGAATCTTATTTTTTAAGAATCCTCCTAAAAAAGTGAAAGTGAAAGTCACTCATTCGTGTCCAACTCTTTGCAATCCCATGGACTATATAGTCCATAGAATTCTCCAGGCCAGAATACTAGAGTGGGTAGCCTTTCCCTTCTCCAGGGGATCTTCCCAACCCAGGGATCAAACCCAGGTCTCCTGCATTGCAGGCAGATTCTTTACCAGCTGAGCCACAAGGGAAGCCCAAGAATACTAGAGTGGGTAGCCTGTCCGTTCTCCAGTGGATCTTCACGGTCCAGGAATCAAACCGCAGTCTCCTGCATTACAGGTGGATTCTTAACCAACTGAACTATCAGGGAAGCCCTATATACTATTTCTAGTCTAATTTTCCCCATTATCAAATCTTTAATTTGTGTCTCTCTCATCCCTTGTAATTTTTTGCTCTTTGGAGGCAAAATGCTGATTGAGTTTCACTTCTTATTTTCCTCTGGACATTGGTGCCAGAGAACACAATTATCTGTTGCAGAATTTCCTTCTAGCTGAATGAGAAGACCTAAGTAATCTGGATGTTCATTCATCAATGCATCAGGTGGCTGTCCCTGGGTTGCTGTGAATTCAGACCCTTCTCTAGGCAAATTCAAAGGGCAGCACAATGCCCACAAGGTGGAAGACTGTCCTTTGAATGCTGCATCACAGGGTTTGGCCTGGCATGTCTGCCCTTATTCAGCCATCTGTTCATAGGTTTCCATAGGAGTCTCTCTGCCAGCAGGGCCCATGGCGGATGAGGATAAACAGCAGCACCATCAGGACACCAGATACCAGGCAAAAGATGATGGCAAGGATGGTCCTTAGAACTGTGAGTAAATAAGAAGAACATTAGTGTAAAATAAAGGATTGGGAAAACATGAAGACAATAAAATTAATATATCAGGAAAATAGGAAGATTACACATCAGGTTGGTTTCTGCCTTCATTTAAAATGCCAATGACATTTCCAAAACAGCCATGAAATAGTATATTTCATATAGCATAGTAAGATGAAAAAAGCACCAGACTAAGAGTCAGGAAACGAGCTATGTTCCAGTTCCAGTATGACCTTTAACATTTGGGTCTCAGTTCTGGTGGGCTGGAGGTGATGGAATTCCAGTTGAGCTGTTTCAAATCCTGAAAGATGATGCTGTGAAAGTGTTGCACTCAATATGCCAGCAAATTGGAAAACTCAGCAGTGGCCACAGGACTGGAAAAGGTCAGTTTTCATTCCAATCCCAAAGAAAGGCAATGCCAAAGAATGCTCAAACTGCCGCACAATTGCACTCATCATGGCACCCCACCCCAGTACTCTTGCCTGGAAAATCCAACTTGTGGTTTTGTAAAGACTCAGTTTATAGAACAGGAACAGTTGTTTACACTTCTTCAAAGAACTGGGTCACAGCCTGACTGTTATAAAGAGGCTGACCTATGCATCTAACTACATTATATTTAATTTGCTTCTTTATATCAGGGAGATTTCCAACTAAAATGAAAACCAATAATATTTATAATTACCTAGACTTAAGATTCTTCTGGGGCTTCCCAGGTGGCACTAGTGGTAAAGAACCAATGCAGGTAGGTGTAATAGATACAGGTTAGATCCCTGGCTCGGGGAGAGCCTCTGGAGGAGGGCATGGCAACCCATTCCAGTATTCTTGCCTAGAGAATCCCAACAGAAGAACCTGGCAGGCTGCAGTCCATATGGTTGCACAGAGTTGGGTATTACTGAAGTGATTTAGCACGCATGAGTGCATTCAAGCTTCTTCTGAAACCTATCAGTACTTTTGAATTCTATGTCATAGTTGAATTATATGATATCCTTTCATTCATAAAATATAAACTATCCAGTGAAGTTGGTTCTATCATCCCAATTTCATACAAGAGTAATGAAATGGTAAATGAATTGCCAAAATCACAAATTTAAAACATGACCACCTTTACATGTTTAAAGCAGCATGTGTGACTGCACAATGCAAGACCTCTCCACTCTATTTGGCAGTACAAGTATCTTCTCCATACTCATTTCATAGGTCACCATCTCCGTAGTCTCTCAGAATTAATAACCCAAAGCCTCTTTTCTCTCTTGCTTGCCGTATTAAATCAGTCATCAAATCCTATTAATGTTTCCCTAATGTTTTTACTTGGCTCCCAGTTCTTTTTACTGCCAAAATCAAATCCAGGCCCTGCCCATTTTACCTGTTGCTTATTGAAATAACCTCCTAAACGGTCTCTTCCTTGTCCGCTCTCTTCATTAATTCAATTGCAGTTCCAAAGCAACTCTTCAGCTTGTGGATCCCCTATTTCATCACTTCCTCGCCTTCTCGTTGCTAAGGGAAGTGTTATGGACCTAATCTTGTAAACCCCTCCCCCCCACAACTCATATGTTGAAGACCTACTTCCCTGGTGGCTCAGATTGTAAAGAAGTTGCCTGCAAGTTAGGAGACCTGGGTTCGATCGCTGGGTTGGGAAGATCCCCTGGAGAAGGGAATGGCAATCCACTCCCTTATTCTTGCCTGGAGAACTCCATGGACAGGAGAGCCTGGTAAGCTACAGTCCATGGGGTCACAAAGAGTCAGACACGACTGAGCAAGTAACGCTACCCCCCAATGTGCCCGTATTTAGATATGGGACCTTTAAGATGGTCACTAAGGCTAAGTGATGTCATAAGAGTGGGATCCTGATCTCATATGACTAGCTCCTTACAAGAAGAGAGGGAGACACCAGGGATACACAAATAGAGGAAAGGCCATGTGAGGTCACAGTGAGAAGGCCGCCACCTGCGGGCCAAGGAGACAGTCCTACCAATTCCTTAATGGTGGACTTCCGGTCTCCGGAACTGTGAGAATTAAATGTCGTTGTTTAACTCACCCAGTCTGTCATGTTTGGTGATGGCCGCCCTAGCTAACGAATACAGGAAGAAAGTATAAATTCGGCTTCCCTGGTGACTGAGATGGTAAAGAATCTGTCTGCAATGCAGGAGACCTGGGTTTGATCCCTGGATTGGGAGATCCCCTGGAGAAGGAAATGGCAACCCACTCCAGTGTTCTTGCCTGGAGAACCCCAGGGACGGGGGAGTCTAATGGGCTGCCGTCTATGGGGTCGCACAGAGTCGGACACGACTGAAGCGACTTAGCAGCAGCAGCAGCAGCAGCATGGAATTGTGAATGGGCTTCCTTCATAGATCAGTTGGTAAAGAATTTGCCTGTAATGCAGGAGACCCGGGTTTGATTCCTGAGCCAGGACAATCCCCTGGAGAACGAAATGGCAACCCACTCCAGTATTCTTGTCTGGAGAGTCCCATGGATGGAGGAGCCTGGCAGGCTACAGTCCGCGGACTCAAAAGAGTTGGACACGACTTTGCAACTAAAGAGAGAGAGAGAGAGATGGAATTGTGAAACAGATTTCTTCACAATAATGAACACTTCTGCCATAATTTTCCATTCTCCAGCTAAAGCGGAAGTACTCATCTATAACAACAAACAACTAGAGTACACCCAAAGACACACATACACACAGACACACACCTGCCCTTCACAGCGTGGCAGGAAACCAGAAACAATCTCCTTATCAAATCTGGAGGGATGTAGGTACTCACAACTCATTTTTAGTTGAGACTTAAACATTCAGTTCCTGGGGGGAGAATGTTTTGGGAAAGCGGGGAGGGACCCTTTTCCTACTTTTCCAATTGCAGAAGTAACATGATGGCAAACCCTTTTCATTCAGCTTTCCAGGTTATTTGTCTACTCAGCCACTCAGTCATGTTCAATTCTGTGTGGCCCCATGGACGATATAGCCCACCAGGCTCCTCTGCCCATGAAATTTTCCAGGGAAGAATAGTGGAATGGGCTGCCATTTCCTGCTCCAGGGGATCTTTCTGACCCAGCGATCAAACCCATGTCTCCTGTATCCTCATTGGCAGGCTGACTCTTTACCACTGAGTCACTTGGGAGGCCCCATGTTTGGAAATGAAGCCTCACATCCATCTTTCCTTTCTGGTTGAAACCTGAAGGCTTAAGATACCTATGGATTAGACTGAGGTATGGGTAGTTAAGGAAGTTGTTGAGAAGCTTAAGTCTTTTCTCAAAGGCAGCGCTTAACCACACTTTCCACTCCTCAGCTTTAACAAAGAAACCCAGCCATTAACACAGAAAAGCCTCTTGCTTGCATTTTTTAACAGCTGACATTTGTACCTTTTGGAGGAAAGTGAAGGGCATCTCATTGCCTCCTTGTTTAAATCAGGCTGGAAATAATGGGGACGAGAGGGAAGCAGGGCTAATTTCCTTTGTCTCCTATTCAGCAGATAATGGTGGTCTGTGTGGTGGGTGTTAAAGGCCAGGCTGCTGCGGTGACCTGGAGATGACTTCATTCTTCAGAGGTTTATCAAAGGCCCCTGTCAGTCAAACCCATGCTGGGAGACTGGGGAATGGCCATCTGGTTCACTGTTCATCAGAGAAGAGAAAGGAGAGGGAGGAGGTGAAAAATCTTGCTGTCAGTTCTGAGCCAGGTGGAAGGGTGATGAGATGCCTTTGGAAGTGGGCTTAGCGAGTCTTAGGCACATAAGCAGAAGAGAAATAAACATGAAAGTATCTGCCTGTGTGTGTGTGTGTGTGTGTGTGTGTGTGTGTGTGTTTCATAGAGAGAGAGGGAGGGAGGGGGCAGGAGACAGACAAAGACAGAAACAGACGAGGTAAGAGAGACAGAGATGCTGGGAGGAAGAGTGGGATGGAAACTTTTATTTAAGCCACTGTGATCATCTTGAATCGATTTTAAGTGGAAAGACTGAAGGTCACTCATGCTGCTAACCCTGCAGAGAAACCTCTGAATTGTTTCCCTGGCTGTGGGGAAGAAAGGGAGTAAGTGGCTCACGGCGGGGATCTGATTTAATTTAAAGCATGACGTATCTGTTCTGAAGCCAGAATTCTTTCATCCCAGCCATGTTGATTACAAGCACTAACAAGGTATTACAAGAAGCATTACCAGGAAATCTTCCCCTCTCCCCTTGCCCCAAGTCAACCACTTGGTGAGCTGGGATTTTGTGGGGCCACCCAGCAGGGTCTCCCTGCAGGGCAGCAGAAAGGCTCCTGTTGTCAGGAAACTCCTATCCTCATGGCAGCCAGGTTTGGGTCTGTGTTAATGTGATAATTCCTACCAGTAACTGCAATGTACCCAGTCATGGCAAAGACAACATTTTTACCCATGGACATTGCAAGCACTTGAAGGATGCCTCAACATTTCAAAGAGCAGAAAGACAGAGACTTGGTGCCTGTGTTCCTTCCTCCCTTCTTTCTTTCCTATTGTGGTAAACTATGCATAACATGAAATGTGTACCATTTTAACCATTTCTAAGTGAAGTCCGTTGACATTGTTGTGCAACCATTACCATCATTCATCTCCAGGGCTTTGTCTTCTGAAACTGAAATTCTGTTTCATTGAACAATAATTCCCCACTCCTCTTACTCCCCAGACCCTGGCAACCATCAGTCTCCTTTCTGTCTCCATTAATTTGTTTATTCTAAGTACTTTTTATAAGTAGAACCCTATGGTATTTGTCCTTCTGTGACTGGCTTATTTCACTCCGCATGTTTTCAAGGTTTATCCTTGTTGTAGGCATGTGTCAAGACTTCCTTCTTTTTTAAGGGTGAACAAAACTCTATTGTATGGATACAGCACATTTTCTTTGTCCATTCATCCATCCACGAACATGGGGTTATTTCCACCAAGGCTTTCTTTTAAATCATGCTGTTCTTACATTCGTCCTCTCCTTCCAATGCATAGCATCATCTTAAGCCAGTGCCCTATAAATACTGTGGGTTTTTGGGTAGATATTATTTAGTTTCTGTCAACACAGGTACCACCTCAACTTAGAGTCCACTCCCCTGTCACAAAAACGAGGCTGTACTGTGGCTGGTTAATTATTTAAAGTGGAGAGGGGCTCAGATTCAAACAGGGTATGGGGGAAACTAAGAGATGAGGTGAAGAGGGAATATTCCTGCTCTATTAAAAACTTTTTTTATTGTTATAGAAACGTCTAAAACATATGAAAGAAAAACTAGTTTGATGAACTTCTCATAAGTCGCCATGGTCATCAACAAATGACCAGAATTTTTTCAATTCTACTTCACACACTGCTTCCCCACCCTGCGTTATTTTTGAACTTCCTAACTCTTTTTATCAATAACCTCAGATATGCAGATGACACCACCCTTATGGTAGAAACTGCAGAGGAACTAAAAAACCTCTTGATGAAAGTGAAAGAGGAGAGCGAAAAAGTTGGCTTAAAGCTCAACATTCAGAAAACGAAGATCATGGCATCTGGTCCCATCACTTCATGGGAAATAGATGAAGAAACAGTGGAAACAGTGTCAGACTTAATTTTTTTGGGCTCCAAAATCACTGCAGATGGTGACTGCAGCCATGAAATTAAAAGACGCTTACTCCTTGGAAGGAAAGTTATGACCAACCTAGATAGCATATTCAAAAGCAGAGACGTTACTTTGCCGACAAAGGTCGGTCTAGTCAAGGCTATGGTTTTTCCAGTAGTCATGTATGGATGTGAGAGCTGGACTCTGAAAAAGGCTGAGCACTGAAGAATTGATGCTTTTGATCTGTGGTGTTGGAGAAGACTCTTGAGAGTCCCATGGACTGCAAGGAGATCCAACCAGTCCATTCTGAAGGAGATCAGCCCTGGGTGTTCTTTGGAAGGAATGATGCTAAAGCTGAAAGTCCAGTACTTTGGCCAAAAGAATTGATGCTTTTGAACTGTGGTGTTGGAGAAGACTCTTGAGAGTCCCTTGGACTGCAAGGAGATCCAACCAGTCCATCCTAAAGGAGATCAGTCCTGGGTGTTCATTGGAAGGACTGATGTTGAAGCTGAAACTCCAATACTTTGGCTACCTCATGCGAAGAGTTGACTCATTGGAAAAGACTCTGATGCTGGGAGGGATTGGGGGCAGGAAGAGAAGGGGACGACCGAGGATGAGATGGCTGGATGGCATCACGGACTCGATGGACGTGAGTCTGAGAGAACTCCGAGAGATGGTGATGAATAGGGAGGCCTGGCGTGCTGCGATTCATGGGGTCGCAAAGAGTTGGACACGACTGAGTGACTGAGCACACACATATTCTTCGACGATAAAGTGAGGGTAGTTGACTGAAGTATTTCCAAAGTTCTCCTTCAGCAATAACTTCATGCATTTTTTGCACATTTTTCTACAGTTAAAATTAGTTGTTCATGGTGTCAGGGTCAAAGGCATTCTGAATACTCAACTGCGATCATTAATTGGGTCTAAAAGAAATAGAATATCAACTTTTGCTCTCTGAATTCGATTTTCAGTAAATATCTTTTAAAGAGGAAACCTTGAGCACCTACTGAGTATGGTAAGCATTTTTAGGATAACTAAATCACTGCAGATGGTGATTGCAGCCATGAAATTAAAAGACGCTTACTCCTTGGAAGGAAAGTTATGATCAACCTAGACAGCATAAGAAAAAGCAGAGACATTTTTTGCCAACAAACGTCCATCTAGTCAAGGCTATGGTTTTTCCAGTGGTCATGTATGGATGTCAGAGTTAGACTGTAAAGAAAGCTGAGTGCCGAAGAATTGATGTTTTTGAACTATCGTGTTGGAGAAGACTCTTGAGAGTCCCTTGGATTGCAAGGAGATCCAATCAGTCCATCCTAAAGGAGATCAGTCCTGGGTGTTCATTGGAAGAACTGAAACGGAAACTGCAATACTTTGGCCACCTGATGTGAAGAGCTGACTCATTTGCAAAGACCCTGATGCTGGGAAAGATTGAAGGCAGGAGGATAAGGGAACGACGGAGGATGAGATGGTTGGATGGCATCACCGACTTATTGGACACGAGTTTGGGTAAACTTCGGGAGCTGATGATGAACAAGGAGGCCTGGCATGCTGTGGTTCATGGGGTTCCAAGGAGTTGGACATGATTAAGTGACTGAACTGAACTGAAGACACTCTTCTCACAAATCCCTGTACCAGGTAACTCCATCACTTTCCTTGCTCAGATCTTATCTTCTCAATGAAGACTTTCTGCTTAAAAATGCAACATATATGCCTTCTCCCCACACCCATCCCCACTTGTTACTTGTGATCCTCACCTTCCAAAGTACTTATTTACGATGTTTATTACTGATTATCCATCTCTCTTTCCTTCTAACAGAATGTATGCATCATAAGGTCAAGAATCTTTGTCTTTTTTGTTCATGAATGTATCCCAAACACTTAGAACAGTATCTGTCACATAGCAGGAGCTCAATAAACATTTTTTTAATTAATTTTTTTATACCTGTGGCTGACTCATGTTGAGGTTTGACAGAAAACAACAAAATTCTATAAAGCAATTATCCTTCAATAAAAATAAATTAATTAATATTTATTAAAGGAATTAATGATCTAGAACTCATATAACTTCTCAACTCTTATTTCAGTATTTTTTCTCATGGTGTCAGAATGCCTCTTAGTATCATAAGAAAGTGAATATTAATCAAATTAGATCTTGGTGGACCAGTGCCATTAGCACTGTAGATGGAATTAAAGTTGGAGGAAACTAAACAGAATTGAAGAAGAAGGGAAGGACTAAATGAAAATGAGGGCAGAAGGCAGAGGCTAACAATTCTTTATAATTAATGTCCATGACTGACTTTCTGTATTTGGAAATTTACTTTCAATTTTTTTGGCCATGTTGTCATATACTTTCCCAGTCTTCCCCCTTCCTTTGTTCCTTCCTAGATATGCAGTGAGTACACACCAAATGCCAGGCCAGCTGTGTTGGGTTCTGGGGTTCCAACATCCTTGCTCTTGAGGAGATCAATATCTAATGAGAGAAGTAGATAACCATGAGATTGTGTAGTAGTAAAATAGAGGTGTAAAAGATAATGCCATTTGAACAGAGAGAAAATTGAGATTATCACGAAGTGTTCTACTTGGAAGAGAGAGAATTTGGAAAGTCTTCTAAGAAAATGATACGATTTAACTTGGGCTTTGAGGCAAATAAAATTTTGTCATGAGACATAATGAACTGCATGAAAGTGTCTTTGGGAAATAGTGGTTGCATGTGACTGGAATCTAGGTTGTGGTGAGTGGAGGCCAGATATGTAGGTTGAGGCTCAGGTTTTACTAGTTCTAGTTTGTCATGGGGTAAATGGAAATTATCAGCAATTATTACATATTGAAGTGACATTGCTTAATTTGTCCTTTAAAAAAAAAAGAAAAACTGGAAAAAGGGAAGATGGTGGAGATATTCTCAGCCTGATAGCTATTAAAATGCCTTAGATAAGATACTGAGTACTGGATACAGCACTGGAAGTGTGGCCTGACAATGCAGACGAGGGAATTCAAGAGATACTTCTAAAGAAGAACTGACTGACTTTATGATGGACTAAATAGACTGGCAAAGTGGACATTGTGGTCTAGGCCATCCCATGCGTTCTAGGTTGGATAAATAAGATAATTAGGCTGCAAAGTGAGATTGAAAGCACACTGGAAAGGATCCATTTGGAGTAGAGGAGATAATAAAACCTGTTTCAAATGTAGGATTGAGGGGGATTATTATCCTGGTAGAGATGATCAGTAGGCAACTGGAAAAAAAAAACAGGTCTAAAAATCTATATATAGATATGAAAATAAGGACGGTAGAAGAAGATAGAGTCTTCAGCAACTCTGGTTCACGGTGACTGTGGAAAGAGGAAACCAGGGACAGATCCCTGAACACCATCATTTTGGGAGTTGGTGGAAGTTACCAATCTAGTAGAAACTCAACAAAAAGTCTGAGAACAAAGAGAAGACTAAGGAGAGGTTTTCTCTCTCTTGCTTTCCTTCTCCCTCATGTTTATTCTTTAAAGTATACATTCCTTTGTCCTGTAAAGGATTTTGTGAGTTTGACAGAGTAATGTTCTGGAATCTGAGAAAAGACAGTGGTTACTTATATCTTACTGCGAAGAGGTCTAGTGCTGGTAATGACTGCCAATATGTCCTACTAAATGGGGACACATGAAAGCTGCTGAAGGCGGTGTGAATTGGTACTTAGTTCAGTTCAGTTCAGTCGCTCAGTCCTGTCCGACTCTTTGCCACCTCATGAATAGCAGCACGCCAGGCCTCCCTGTCCATCACCAACTCCCAGAGTTTACCCAAATTCATGTCCATTGAGTTGGTGATGCCATCCAGCCACCTCATCGTCGGTCATCCCCTTCTCCTCCTGCCCCCAATCCGTCCCAGCATCAGGGTCTTTTCCAATGAGTCAACTCTTCGCATGAGGTGGCCACAGTACTGGACTTTCAGCTTCAGCTTCAGTCCTTCCAATGAGCACCCAGGACTGATCTCTTTTTGAGAACTATTCTGGCAGTGTGTATCAAAAACTTCTTCCTGGTGCCATAAATCCCCAAGTCCTGTCTACTCTACTTCTTTTTTGCCTTTGAATATTTTTGCTTTTCATGTTCACAGGTACTAGTTTTTTTTTTTTTTGTTTATTTGTTTGTTTTGCAGGGGTGGGGGGAGTATTATTTCAACAGCCTCCCAACTGTTCTCCTCCTCTCAGATCCACTTTTCTTAAATCTAATTTCCCCACTGGAACCAAATAAATCTGTCTAAAGCAAGAGGCTAGTCACACTATCTGTCTTCTAGATAAAACCCTTTAATGATCAGAGTTAGTTAACTCGACCTACAAGACACTTAATGCCTACTTCTCCAGCATGTGAAGATTGAAAAGATTGTACTCTTACCAGACACAGTTTTTCAATTCCTAAAATGCTCCTAATCCTAACCCTTTTCATTTATAACATTCTCTTTTCTCCTCCTCTCCACTCATCTGGTTAATTCCTTGTTTCCTTCAGGTTTTTGTTTAAACATCTCTCCCTTGGAAAAGATTTCTCTGATAACTTGAGTGAGTGAGTGACGTCGCTCAGTCGTGTCCGACTCTTTGTGACCCCGTGGATTGTAGCCCGCCAGGCTCCTCTGTCCATGGAATTCTCCAGGCAAGAATACTGGAGTGGGCTGCCATTTCCTTCTCCAGGGGATCTTCCCGACCCAGGGATCGAACCCAGGTCTCCTGCATTGCAGGCAGATGCTTTATCCTCTGAGCCATATGTTTTTATCATTACCTGTGTGTTCATTACAGTACTCAACATGCTTAATTGTTTGAGATTGTTGAATTCTCCTGTCTCTCTGTCCTCCTTGCCTGCCTCCCCACATCCATGTAAAAGTTTACAAAACACATAGGGAAAAATTCTCTGTTCTTGCTGTTGTTTCCTTAGCAAACTTACTGACTGCTACCTAGGCACATATCAAGTATATAATAGGTACTGAATAAATATCTATTGTTTACTTAATGTTCATAAACTTTGACCCATCAATGCTATTTTGGGGTATTTGCCCAAAGAGAATGGTTCACTAGAGAGTGTGCAAGGGAAGAGATATAGTAGAAATATGATGTTGGAGAGTGCTTTAGGGTTGAACCCTACTAAGCTAAGCTAAGCTAAGTCACTTCAGTCGTGTCCAACTCTGTGTGACCCCATAGATGGCAGTCCACCAGGCTCCCCCGTCCCTGGGATTCTCCAGGCAAAAACACTGGAGTGGGTTGCCATTTCCTTCTCCATGAAAATACTCCATAAATGAATGTCAGTAACTCTTAAACATTCCACAAAATTTCCTAAGAACCTGTGAGAGTATAATACCTTGCAATCCTCTCCAAAACAGAAATTTACCTATCCGCTACATTACTGCTGATTATCTGAAATGTACATGATCTCTAAAAAATAACAGTACTGAATAAAACTGAACCTTACTACTCATGACATATTCTTTTCTGAGGTTTGATTTTCTAGCCTGTAAAATGGAGATATGTGATTCTGATAGGGAAAGTTTCAAAAAGAGGCCACTGAATTAGGCATGAGTTCATTCCATTCAGTCATTCAGTTGTGTCCAACTCTTTGCAACCCCATGGACTGCAGCACGCCAGGCTTTCTTGTCCATCACCAACTCCCGAAGCTTGCTCAAACTCATGTCCATCAAATCAGTGATGCCATCCATCTCATTCTCTGTCGTCCCCTTCTCCTGCTGCCTTCAATCTTTCCCAGCATCAGGGTCTTTTCCAAGGAGTCAGTTCTTCACATCAAGTGGCCAAAGTGTTGGAGTTTCAGCTTCAGTCCTTCCAAGGAAAACCCAGGACTGATCTCCTTTAGGATGGACTGGCTGGATCTCCTTGCAGTCCAAGGGACTCTCAAGAATCTTCTCCAACACCATAGTTTAAAAGCATCAATTCTTTAGCACTCAGCTTTCTTAATGGTCCAACTCTCATATCCATACATGACTACTGGAAAAACCATAGCCTTGACTAGGCGGACATCTTTTGGCAAAGTAATGTCTCTGCTTTTTAATATGCTGTCAGGTTGGTCATAACTTTTCTTCCAAGGAGCAAGCATCTTTTAATTTCATGGCTGCAGTCACCATCTGCAGTAATTTTGGATCCCAAGAAAATAAAGTCTCCCACTGTTTCTATTGTTTCCCTGTCTCTTTGCCATGAGGTGATGGGACCAGATGCCATGATCTTAGTTTTTTGAATGCTGAGTTTTAAGCCTTCTTTTCACTTTCCTCTTTCACTTTCATCAAGAAGATCTTTAGTTCTTTGCTTTCTGCCATAAGGGTGGTGTCATCTGTGTATCTGAGGTTATTGATATTTCTCCTGGCAATCTTTATTCCAGCTTCATCCAATCCAGCATTTTGCGTGATGTACTCTGCTTGTAAGTTAAATGAGCAGGGTGACAATATACAGCCTTGACGTACTCCTTTTCCTATTTGAAACCAGTCTGTTGTTCCATGTCCAGTTCTAACTGTTGCTTCCTGACCTGCATACAGATTTCTCAAGAGGCAGGTTAGGTGGTCTGGTATTCCCATCTCTTTCAGAATTTTCCACAGTTTATTGTGATCCACACAGTCAAAGGCTTTGGCATAGTCAATAAAGCAGAAATAGATGTTTTTCTGGAACTCTCTTGCTTTATCA